>JAQZBX010081321.1:0-13690 GCA_029593785.1 Cabassous unicinctus | reverse complement strand
TCTATGTGCTCCACAATATCTAAGCACTATCTCAATCTGAGGCAGAATGGGCAGCACCATCTCAAAATCCCCAAGTTTGTGGAATGAAGAATCATAAGGGGGCAATGCAACCATGAACGAAGTAAACTTATTAATATTGTAGTAATGGAAGAACATGTAGCATTGATATACAGATAGTGGTTACCAAAGGTTCTGAGGGAATGGGGAGGGAATAATAAAATTGCCTATATTTTTCACTCAAATCATAGAAAAATTTTAGGGCTTTGGAATTAAGTGTAAACCACAGTGTAAACTATAGACTTTGGTTAGTAGCAAAGCTTCAATATTTGTTCATCAATTGTAACAAATCTACCACATTATTGTTAAGATGTTATTAATAGGGGAAGATGTGGGAAGGGGGAGAGGGTGAGGCATTTGGGAACCGCTTATATTTTTTATGTAAATTTTCTGTAATCTAAAACCTCTTTAAAATATAGTTTATTATATTTTAAAAAACTTTAATGAGAAGAGGATATTTCATTAGGATAATTATATTAGGATAATGGCTGTAACCCTGATGCAGGATATAGGTTATGATTGTGGAATGCAATGGTTTCCTGAGTGTTAATTATTTTCTATGTCTTTATCTAGGTTGCACTTACATATGGGATTTTTAGAACAATTCATTATACTGTACATTTATTTGTATTTTATACTCTTTTCTGTATATTTATTTTATTTTGCCTCCAATAGAGAAGTATAAATAGAGAAACTGATAATCCTATAATAATCAGTAACTTGAATAATATATGATAATATTTCTACAAATAAAATCATGACCTTTACAGGAATGTACTACAAACAATTAAAGAATGTAGTAATTAAAATCTTAACAAAAATTATTCCTGGGAATAAAAAAGTAATTTTGCTAAAACATTTTTCATTTTTATGGCTTTATTGAAGTTGAATTGGCATATATTTAACTGCAAATATATAAAATGCACTATTGCATAGATTTTAATATGCATATACACCCATCAAAGCATCAAAAAATCAAGATGCTGAACATATTCATCAGTTGACAATTTTATTCACACTCCTTTGTATTTTTTCCTTTAACCCCATCCCACTCCTTGTAAGGCATTCACTGAACTCATTTCTGTCTATATAAATTAGCTGACATTTTCTAGAGTTTTACATGTGAAATTATGTGGTATGAACTATTTCATTATATTTCGCTTGAAAATTATTTCTGATTAGTTCATGCTGTTGTGTTTCAACAGTTCATTCCTTTCTCTTGCTGAGTAGAATTCCAATGAATGAATGCACCAATGAAATATTTTTATTTTATAATTGAGTTGTCCCCAGGTTTTTGTTACTTCACATAAGCAGTTATAAATCACCAATTATTCTTATGAGGCAAATATAAATAAAAATTTTTAATGTAATATACCAATATTTGGTCAAAAAAGAGTTTTTTAGGTCTGAGAAGTGACCTGTGTCTGAAATACAAAAAAAATGCAAGTAATATACTTGACATCAGAAAGGAAATTAAACTGCAATTTAATCATAGAATTAGTTACTATAAAGTAAGTTACTTAGTTATACCTCCCTATATTGGCTTTGCTAAATCTACGACAGTATTGAATTTGAAGGTTTTAAAGTTATAGCTATTATATGATTCCATTTATACTAATATTTAAATTAAGTCCTAAAATAACACAATGTATTACATAGATAAATACATATAAAGAGATTCATAAAACACCCAAAGGAATGATACATAACAACTTTAAGGTAGTGTTTCCCTCTGGTGAGGAATAATGGGAGGGGATTGTGAAGGAGATTTTAGTTGAAAATATAATGATTTATTTGTTAAAAAATCAAGTTGCCATTTGTTTTTCTCCTTATGAACTTTCTTATATTCAGAACCATAAATCCAAGTGCATTTTTATTGTTTATAAAATCATTATATATAGTTTATCCCTTTTGTGTATCACAACTGGACTTCAGAGCCCTGGTCTCAAGACTATTTGATCACACTTTCTTATTGGTAAAAAGAAAATTAAGAATAGGCCACTTTTTCTTTGTTTTTTCACTTGGCTGTTTATTAATACATATAACCTTGTTCTACTGTGATTAATATATTGTGTACAATATAATGTAACCCACAATTTTCCCCTGGCTTCCCTATCTGTCCAGTATCTTTCTAGATGACTCAGAGCACCTTCCTGTTATATATATACACACACACACATACACACACACATATCCAAAGGAGCTGGAAGGAAGACATCTGCTCTCCTCTCAGATACAATTCACCAGGAGTTTTACCCTCACTTAATATCTCTGGGATGGGGGACTGGAGACTTTCCCAGAGTCTGGGAGGTTTAATAACTCATGGTTAGTTGTTTTGCCTTCTTCATCTCTCTGACTTTCACTCTCCTGGGAGTTGTGAAGCAGTATCCTGGTTTGCCAAACCCCAAAGCAAGTCCCCAAGGCAGCACCTGGCTCTTTCTGTGTTGTTTTAGTGAAAGCTGAGCCTTATCTGCCTAACCCATCAGCCATGTTCCCTCAATTCTTCAATATAATGTATAAAAATGTTCAAATGA
The DNA here is from genome assembly GCA_029593785.1 of Cabassous unicinctus. NCBI lineage: Eukaryota > Metazoa > Chordata > Mammalia > Cingulata > Chlamyphoridae > Cabassous > Cabassous unicinctus. The sequence continues at coordinate 11,099 of JAQZBX010081321.1, read as the reverse complement.
TAAGACTTAAAAATAATTAAAAACACAAGTTCTAATATTTTCTACACCCCAAAGGACCTTCTAGTGCATCTCAGGGTATATTCACCTGTCTGTGAGGGCCATAACAAGTGAACAGTGTCATTTCAGGAAAGAATCAGGACAGTATTTAGCAATCAATTCAAAACCTATGCCTATGAATCTAGCAAGTTGCTTATTTAGAAAAAGGGTTCAGGAGCTGTGACCCTTAATCATATTTCCTATCAAGCCCACCACACTGCCTTCTCAGGGCTGCCTTCACATCTTTGTTCCTTAGACTATAGATGACAGGATTCAGGGTTGGGGGCACCACTGTGTAGAGCACAGATACGAGAAGATCCAGCATTGAGGGGGAATCTGATATTGGCTTGACATAGGCAATGCTGCCAGATATCTAAAAGAGTGTTACAATGACAAGATGTGGGAGGCAAGTAGAAAATGCTTTTGATCTACTCTGCTTGGATGGAATCCTCATGATGGTAGAAAAAATATACACATAGGAGAGAGTAATTAAAACAAAACAGACTATTACAAGACATGTAATAAATGCTATGACTCCAAATTCCATGATAATTACTTTGGAATCTAAGAGGCTTAATAGGTGTGAGATATCACAGAAATATTGATGTACTATATTGGACCAACAAAGGGGTAATGAAAATGTTACAGCCACATGCATGAACCCACAGATCATCCCACTGAGCCATGAAGTGACCATCATCCTCTCACAGGCTCCTTGGTTCATGATAACCACATAGTACAAGGGTTGGCAAATGGCCACATAGCGGTCATAGGACATCACAGTAAGGATGGCTACCTCAGTCGAGGCAAGAGCCATGAAAAAGAAGACTTGAAGAGCACACCCCCAAAAAGAAATGGAGGCATTGTGAGTTAAGGAATTAACAATGGATCTGGGAACTGTCACAGAGATGTAACAAAAATCTAAAAATGATAAATTTTTCAAAAAGAAATATATTGTGGTTTGAAGGCAGCCATCTAGAGTAGTAAGCATGATGATTAGGAGATTTCCCATGAGAGCTGCCAAGTAAACCAGCAAAAATAGAGCAGCATGTAAGGTTTGAACTTCCCAGGAGTCTGAAAATCCCATGAGGAGAAATTCAGCAACTTCGGTTCTGTTTAGATCATTTGTGGTTTTTCCCTTTATTCCTATGGAGAAAGCAGAGTAGAAAGGATTAGATATAAATATGTTGAATGTGACTACTCAAATTGATATGTCTAAAGCAACTGAAATTGTGAATATTAGATGAAAGTCACTCATACACATATGTGTATACTATCTTTGTAAACCTGAATGTTAATGACATAGTATAGTGTTTTATTCATAGCATATACTCAATAAATGTATCCTGCCTTCAAAGATGTATGGAATATATTACCTTCTCTGCCATGAATGCAAGAATATTACAATGTATCAATGCTTAGGGTCAACAATAAGGGGTTACAAAGGAGTATGGAATTTTACTTTTGGAATAATTAAAACATTCTTAAATTGATTGATGTGATGAAAGCACAACTTTATGATGAAACTGAAAGCCACTGAGTGTACACTTTGGATGGTTTGTACAGGGCAGGGGACAGTATAATATAGTGAACCCTGTGGTGGATGATGGACTGTGGTTGACAGTACAAATATGAGAATGTTTTCTCATGAACTTTAATAAATGTGCAATACTAATAAGTGGTTTTAATATATGGGTGGTTTATGGAAAAAATACACCAAATATAAGATATGGACTATAGTTAGTAGTAATATTTTGATGATGTTCTTCCATCATGTGTAACAACTATTCTACAACAATGCAAAGAGCTAATGGTGGGGTGATGTATGGGAATCCTATATTGTATGCATGATTGTTTTGTAAGCTCACAACCTTTCTAGTAAAAAGAAATGTATGGAAGATATGCAATCAAAATGCAAAAGGAAAAGAGGATGATTACAACAATGAAACAATCGGGGGGAAAGCAGTAAAAGAATAGAGGAACATACACAAATTTGGAGATAATATGAATATGAAGCATATTATTTGTTGATTCTGTGTTAAAATATAGCATTGCAAATAATTATCCTGCTCAGTTTTGGTAAAATGAAGGTAAAGTGGTGTTAGCAATCTGGAAAAGATGCCTTATTCCATAGCTATTAAACACAATATTTCTGGAAAAATGGATGTGTTAATTAAAATCTGATTTAATTGGCATAATGATAGACTCCTAGGGTAACATATTTTTTTAAGATATAGTTCTTGAATTCAAAAGTTTTCCAAACAAATGGAGAACACATTGAAGTAAAATACTTCCTGGAATCTGATGTGATAATATCAGAAATGATGAGGCTTAGTGATAGTGGATTACATCAGGGAGAGAGATTTATCCTGCTTTGTGTTTTTATAGAAAACTTGCATAAAAGGCATATTTGAGCTTGGATATGAGAAGCATTTTGCCAGATATTGTTTAGAATAACATTTTCAAAAGTGAACCACATAGGAAAAGACAGAGGATCAAAAACATTCATTGTATGTTTGGGATATGGATGTGGATTAGGTAGAAAATTAGACTTGTTCATTTAAATCAGTCTGATCTTTATGCTTTATGCCCTGATCTTCATAATTAATCTTCAATGTTGAGATAAATTGGAATATTGAAGATGTATTCAAGATGCCTAAGTATATTAAGAAATTTCTATCATAAATCTTCCCTAATGCCTGGCTCCCAATTCATCAAGTGTTTTTACTTAGTTTAGTTTAATTTAGTTTAGGTTTTAGTTTTGTTTAGTTTGGTTTTGTTTTACTCTAGTAAAATGGTATTGGAGTTTAGCTCCATAACTTCGATAGTTGGTTCAGCAAAACTCTCAAGTGGATTTTCCCTTTATCAGTTTGTGGAGCAATAATTCATAACAAGAAATGGTATCAATTAAAAGAGTGAAATTCAAGGAGATTTGAGAGTTGTCTATGCCAATAAAACCACCACTCCAATCAGAACACAGAAGATTTCCATTACACCCAAACTATTCTTCATATACTTTTGTACGCTATCTCTTCCTGTGCCACTCTCCACTCCACGAAACCACTGATAATGGTTTTTCTCTCTGTAAGCTTATTTTCAAGAATTATCTCTAAAATTGACACAGTAAAGATAATCCTTGCATGAACAATTGTAGTAGTACTGATGAATTAGTTGTGTTTTAAAAAAGTTTTATTACCTGTATACATTATACCATTAAAATCTAACTGAGTTGTGTTTCTCAAAGAGAGCTGAGGAATGTGCCTTTTCTTCCATCGAGTCAAGGTCAACCAGTATACAGGTAAAAATAACCAAGAAGGAGCCAACTAAGTGGTTTCAACTGAAAAAGCATGTGTTTCCACTAATTGTGGTTTGTTCACACTGATTGCCTAGATAGCCTGATGTTGTTATAGGGACAGATGCAGCCAAAAGGAAAGAAAATACTGATGTCAACAAACAAATGAATTCACTCCATTTTAGAAGTTTTTCTTTTTAGTATAGTCCACCAAGGAGTTACTGAAAAGGATCTTTTCTTCCAGAAATCATTAGAAGGTCCTTTGACAACACTGAGCTGTGAACAGATATCAAAGTCCCTAATGTGAGGACTATCATGTGGACTGAGGGAGGGAACCAGAATCACCTAATTAGTTATACATTTTAAAAAATTAAATCAAACCTAACTTTTTAAAAGCTCCCAGACCATCCCCTTCTTCCAACAATACACACACACCACAAACCTTCCACCACTGAAAAGAAACATGGACTCTTCTATCCCACAATACTTTGAAACTCCTACACTAGACTACTCTTCCCTCCATCCAAATGAATTTGTTCATGCTCAGTTCCCAGAACTACTATCCCTGAAATGAAAGAAGGGGATGCATGTTTTAAAAAACTGAGTAAGAACATGATGTAGGACTCCATAAGAGTGCTCTCTTGAAAGAATGATAAAAATAACATATTTATGGTTTTATTACCCAAAGTTAAGGTATAAAACTGAATTAAAACTTACTGCATGGCATGGACTGATTTTGGATGAGCTGGGTCATTGAGTAATGACAGTTGTTAAAAATTTCAAACTCTTCTTTCTTTTCAAAACAGAAATTTCAATTTCTTCAACTATATGTCAGATGAAAGTTGAAAAACATCTTTCTTACAATGTGACTAAACTTCTTAAGTAAGGATTGCAAATGTTTCCATCTTTTCCCTGTCCCAGAAAGATAAGCTTGGTGGATAACATGTCTGCTTTACACCTAGTTATGATTTGGTTCACAGCCTTTGTAACAAAATGGTAGTTAATTAATAAGAACGAATTAGAGACTTATATTTCTGAGGCCTGTGGAGACAAAACTTAAATATGTCCTTTGAGGAAAACAACCAAAACAGGGTTTAATTAACCCCAGTAGATAGTAGCAAAGGGAAAGTTCCTTTTTTGTTTGATATAGGATAATAGAAACAAAATTAATTGAATAATGCTATCTTCCACACACCCAGAGTTTCAACAGGTAGAACAATTGCACTGAGCATGAAAGATGAAATGATAAATAATTATAATCAGACAACAGACATAAATCCACCTAGATATCATATGACTAAATTTCCATTTTCCATATTTTCTCCCCTAATCTGTATATTCTTGCTCTAATCCTGTAATGCAAAACTTGTGACATTACTCATGCCTTTAAGACCATTCAGTGGATTTCTTTGATATTAAAGGTACAATTTGCTAACATTGTTTATATGCCTGAATATTCTGATTTGTATTTAGTGAACTTTCTCATTTTATGCCATTTTTCACCCCCAGGTGTACAGAGTAGCCATTTAGATTTTGTTCTTTGTGGATTGCTGACAAAATATTTTCCTAATATTTAAACAAGTTTATTTTTATTAGTATGTATAATTATTTATAAATTATTAATATTAATTGCTATTGAAATGGGTTACAGATGTTTTCTTCCAGTTTAGGATTTGGGTTTTATCTTTTTTTATGAAGTCTTTGATTAATCAAAATTCTTAATATTAATGTACTTTTCTAGGAATCCTCTACTTTTTCCTTGTTTGTGTTTTGATATTGCTCTTTAAAACTATTCCAGATTGTGAAGTCAATAATATAATCTCCCATACTGTCTTCTAATATTTTTAGAGTCTTGCCTTTCATCTATAGTTCTTTAATCCACCTGGAATTGACTTTATTTTTACTCTAGATCATATAATCTTACTTTTTCTGTTCTTTTACTCCAGATTGCATAACTTTAGTCCAGAGATAATAATTGGCCTTAGAGTTTCTTTTTTTATTATACTAACATATATTCAATCCAAAAGTTCCCATTTTAACCAAGCTGAAGCATAAATTTCAATTGTATTAAGTACATTCACAATATTTGCTACAATCAACAATATCCATTACTCCAACTTTTTATTACCTCAAAAAAACTGTACCCACTAAAGAATAACTTACTCTCTCCACACCCTCCAAAACTGCCTCTGATACTTATAAACTATTCTCTTTTTCTGGATATTTACTTTTTCTAGGTATTTCATATATGGAAGATCATACAATAATTGTCTTTTTATGTCTGGCTTATTTCACTCAACATGATACCTTCAAAGCTCATCCATCTTAATATTATTAAGATGCCGATACTATCCAAAGCAGTATAGATGTTGAATATAATACTTATCTAAATCCCAGCAGTCTTTCTTGAAAAAAAAATTGGAAAGCCAATCCTCAAATTCATGTGTAATTTAAGGGGGGCCTGAAGGCCCAAATCAATATTGCACAAGGACAAGGCTGGAGATCAAACACTTCTCCATTTCCAAATTTACTACAAAGCCACAGTAATCAAAGCATTATGATAATGGAATTGATTTTTTGAATAGCATGAGGTAGGGGTTGAAATCTAGGGGTTGAAATATGTTTTTTTTTTGTCCAGACAGATGACCAATTGTCCTGTACAATAACTAGAGTCCATCTTCTTTGCTGATCTCCAATATACCTTTATACTTCATTGTGTCCATGGTGTGATCCTGTTTCTGAGCTCTCTCTTCAGTTCCTTTGCCCTTTCAGCCATTCCACTGGGCCAATACAATACCCTCCTAGTTTCTCCTAGGCTAGATTAATAATGTCGTGCAAACAATTATAAGGCCTTGCTACCTGGTAGGGAAAAATCTATGACTTTTTAATTCTCTCAAGAGCATTTTGTATATTTCTTCTCTTTTGCAGTTTTATCCATATTTTAAAATCAGCTTCTAAAAAGTGCCTTTTTTTTTTGCATTTTGAGGGAGACCACATTGAAACTATGTATCAAGTTAGTCAAATGTAATATGAATTATACTGAGCCTTGCAATACATGATGAAGATATAGCTCCCAATTCATAGGGCTCTAATCACCTCTCCACCAACACCTTACCATTATTGTGGAATGTTTGTTACAGATTACAAAAGAACATGGTGAGATTATTACCACTAGATATGGTCCATAGTTAGGTACTTTATATATTGATGATTAGGTAAATAATTTGGAAATTATGTTGTTAAATGTTTGATATAAAGAAATGCAATTTAATTTATTTAATGAATTTGAAAGCATCAATCTTACTTAAAATCTTCAAATAAAACAATTATTAATTCTCCTTTATTCTCCCTTTAGTCAATGTATCATCAGCAGAGAAAGAAAATGTTTCCTTTTTCTCATATTCTTACTCTTTTTCTTTGTCTTTTCTGTCCATTCAGTCTTCCTATTGCCATTCTGTACTGGTGAAGGATTCTAAAAATACAAAATTTTACTGAATTTTAGAAGTGCCTTTCTAAAAGGTGTTTGTTGATATTTTTTAAACATTTATTAAATTAACATTTTTCTATGATCTGAATATGTTTTCAAATATAGAAATCACCATCATATTGTGAAGAATAACTTTAACTAGAGCTTAGGTTGTATATTAGCTTGATACAGGGCTGACAAGTTAAAGTACCAGAAGCATGTTGGGTTTTATAATGGGAATTTTAGTAGGGAAAAATCTTACAGTTCTGAGGCCATGAAATGCCCAACTCAAGGGACCATCAGAGATGCTTTCTCAAGAAATTCAGCTATCAATGATCCTGACATCCTGCCACATGGCAGTTATGGTATGGTTCCTGTTAGGAGACTTGTGGGTGGCTACCAATGCATAGCAAGCAGCAAAGACCTCTATGCACAGCTTAGAAGGAAAGTTATAGTTAGAAAGTGATAAGTCCCAGCACAGGCAGAGATGAAAGATTCCTTAACCAATCACCTGAGCTGAGTTGATGATGTTATAATGCAAAACTGTGTAAATTGGAAGAGTTTGATGGGATATTATTTCGATAATGTTTTAAGCTTTATTCACATTTAATTTTGATCAGAATTTTTATCAAGGAGTTAAAAAGAACTTCCAGTTTTGAATCAATAACTTATTCCTGAACTTTGAGACTAAATGTACTCCTGAAGAGTAATCCAGAATATATGTGTTAAATGTCTGTCTGTCTAAACTGCTAAATTAGTGCCTAACTGCATTTATACTGCTCAAGTATTCCTAACTGGTTGCTGGTTACTAATAAAAGTGTTTCCAAGAATGAGTTTGCATGTTACAGGCAACACTGATTCCAGAGGAGATCTTAAAAACAGAAAAATCAGATATGTGAAATGATGGACAGCTTGGACACAGCAATATCAAAGGAGTGAGAATTATGAGCAAATTAATGAGTTTTGTTTCTGTTTGTTTGTCAACTCTTTCTGTGTTTGTTTGTTCAGGGTATATTTTCATATCTCCAGATGATAATATTAAATTAACAAACGAAAATTCTTTAAAGACCTCTATTCATTTTGCTAAATATTAAATGGGTTCTTATAGAGGTAAAAGAGTATTCCTGAACACCAAATTGAAGAAGCCAAAAAGGATCAAAAGTTACATAAAGTCTGAATAAAGAAACTATTTAAAGGCAAGAAATTAAAAAGTTTATCCTGATTCTCCTATAATCTTTCTATAGCCTCAATAGAATATCCTGAGGGTTTCACACCTCATCAGGGAGGGTCTTCTGCCCCTAACCAGCAGGAAGCAGCTACAGAAGAATGACCATGACCGTTCAGCTCCCCCTTAAGAATAAGGGTGTGAACTCTCCATGGAGGGAATTGAGGAAGGTTAGTATAGGATATAGGGAAGGTGGCTGGTCAGAATAAAGCCCACAAAGACCCTGGTCATGAGGTCCAGTTTGAAAGTCCCAGACTACTATTTATCTACTAATAGAAATGCTGCTTGTTTGCTGTTAGGTCATCACAATCTGCCTTTTATTGTTCCCCATAAACATCTTTCTTTTCACCTGTATTGTCCTAGCCAATACCTTTCTACAGTGAGCTTCAGGGCTAACTCATGTCCACATTTGAACTCTACTCTAATTTTGTTACTCTAATTTTATTTGAATAATAAAAATCAAATTGGATTGCTTACTTTTCTCCAATTCAAGACTTATTAAATAGTTACAGTACTCAAGACTGTGTGGTACTGGAAGAAGGACAAGCTTATATATCAATAGAACAGAATAGTAATTCTAGAAATGACCCTACATATGTACGGCCAACTGAATATTATTTTTGCAAATTTGTAAAAACAAGTCAGTGAAAGGAAGTAAAGTCTTTACAACAAAAGATGCTGAATCAATTTTAGATCTAGAGCTAAAAAGAAAAATTGGACCTCAACATAAATTTCATTCCTTGTAGAAAAATTAACGCAAAATGGACCATAGATTTAATGTAATATGTAAAACCATACATACATTTTAATTAAAAAAAAAAAAACAGAAGAAATTTTTCTGTACATAAGGCTGGGTGAGGAATTCTTAGACATGATTTTAGCAATTTAATATTGCTTATGAATTCCAAAAATAGATATTGGATTATGTTTGTGAACTGGTCTCTTACTCTGGGCATATTAGATTGGATTGGATTCAGAGGTTACAATTATATTTGATTAAATAATGATTAAGGCTTTGATTGGGCCACAGAGAAAATGACATGGTAGAGAAGAAAGTTAGAGTTTTATCCTAGAGCCTGGGAAGTAAGCACACAGGAATGTGGATATGTGAGGAAAGAGAGAAGCCTCCATTAGACATGGCAGAGGCCCTGGGAAGAAAGAGCCACTCATCTGACAGTTTACAGCTGGCCTTGTGGAAAGAGCAGAGCAGCTGGGCCTGGAGAGAAATGAGCCCCAGGAGAGGGAAAAGATTTGTCCCAGCCTACAGCTGAGATTGAGAGAAGCTGAGACCATGAAGCCTTGGGAGGAGGAAAAAGACTGAATCCTTACTGACATTGCCCACCGTCTTGTGTCAACACGTGGCAAAAGACTCTGGGTGAGAAAGTACCACTTATTGAGTTGAACTCTTTACCCCCCAAAAAATAACCTTTATAAAAACAAAATGATTTCTGGTATTTTGCATCAACACCCCTTTCACTGACTAATACAGTGACCTCAACAGCATTAACCATAAAATTTTTGAATGAAAAAAATAGACTTCACCAAAATTAAAATCTATTACTCCATGAAATCTCCTGTGAAGAGCATGAAAAGTCAAGCTACACAAGGAAGAAAATATTTGCAAACCACACATTCAACAAAGGACTTATATTTAGAATATATAATGAACTCTAAAATCTCAAATGTGAAATAAACAAAACAAACAAACAGCAGAAAATGCAATTAGAAGCAGAGAAATACATGAAGAGATACTTCATCAAAAGGAATATAGAGATGGCAAATAAACACATGAAAAGGTAGCTAACATCAGTATCTATTAAGGAAAAGCAAGTTTAAATTAAAATGTGATATCCCTACACATCTATTGGAATAAATAAAATTTTAAAAATAGTAATAATATAAAATCCTGACAAGGATGCAGATAACCTGGAATTTTCATATATTGTTGGTAAGAATATAAAATGGTGTAATCCTCCTGGAAATAATTTGGCCACTGTCTAAAAAAATACAAAACAAGCATACAAAATTCAAACATCCACTTACTATATAAACCAGTAATCACACACCTGGACATTTATCCCAGAGGAATGAATACTCATGTCTGAAAAAATCTATACCTGATTGTCCTTAACAGTTTTATTTGTAACAGTCTAAAGTTGGAAAAATCAAATTGACTTTTCAATAGGGGAATGGCTAAACAAACCATGGTACATGCATGTCATGTATTACAATTCAACTACTGAAGAACACAAATTGGTGAGACTGTGAGAGCAAAGAATACACTTGGCATTTAGTCAGGTATAAGCTTCATTGGGACTTGCAGATAGGAAAGACTGTTTGATGGCAGCTGGTCAAAGAATGAATGAAGTTAGAGCTCAGGAAGGAGATGAGAAAATGAGGGGTGATATATAAGGGATTTCAGAACAAGGACATTCCACAGAGTATGAGAATAGAGTTTCTGCTAGGGTCATGTGAAGCATAAACATGGGGTCCGGTGATGTTTTCACTATTGATGTAGGAAGGTTGTGTATCAAAGATGTTTACTGCTTTGGGAAGTTGCTCCATGCAGACAGGAGCGATGTGAAATATGGTGACAGACTCAGTTATTAACCATCCTAAACCATTATATACAGCATATCCTAATAAAGGACTAGGTTTATTCACTTGTTCCTTTACAGGGGAACAAATATAATTATGAGTCTCATTGAAAGATTGCAGCTGAAACTCAGTCTTACATGAGAAGGGCTGGTACCAATCTTGTCAATGCTTTGTATTGTGCCATGTCAGCAAGGGGTTTCATGCTCTCCAATTTGCAGGAGTTATAGTTCAAGGAAGGCCAGTAGCACCCAAGGATGGTAAATACCATCTGAAAACTGGGATACTTTTTTTTTTTTCCTCTCTGATTTGTATGCCTTTTGTTAAATGCTTTTCTTAATTAGTTGATATTATCATGTGATTGTTCTTTTTTAGCCCTAATGATATCATAGATTACATTGATTTATTTCTTAATGCTGAACCAGACTTGCATCTTGGAAATAAACCTCACTTGGGAATGATGTACTCTTCTTTGTCTATTCTGC
>JAQZBX010081320.1:0-13690 GCA_029593785.1 Cabassous unicinctus | reverse complement strand
AAAAATAAATAAATAAATAAATTAGCTTGAACGAGAGTTCAGTAAATGCTCGTTTTCATCTTTAATATACTCACTAAATAACAGATGCTATTTTGTTGGAGATGGGGAAGAAAGTGGACATAAGTTTGTTTTATCAGTTAAGCAAACTTTGGGGGGGAAATCCATATGCCTTTTTTATGAAAGACCCTAATTTCAATGCTGTTTGTTATATTCTGTGGTACTTTCTATTAACCACTTAAAATCTATAACTGCTGCCAAATTACAAATTAAAGTAGCAATTCCTAACAAGCCCTTTTTTATCCATGGACAGTCCCACACACAAGCAAGTTAAGTATTCCATATTAGGCAAGTTAAAAGAGACATTACCCACTTACTACAAAAGAAAATTGCCCTGGTACTATCCTGCAAAGGGCAAAGCTGTCTCAAAAACTAAACTATGTGTCATGTAGTAATCTTTTCATTTTTCTTTTCTCAAAAAACATTTCCTATTTATATATAACTGTTCCCTAATAGCCAATAAGGAATGACCTCAGAAACTAGAATTATCTTTCATATTCTAACCCAATTACTAAACACCTACCAGCTGCCTACTTCCCTAACTACTGCAGCCAATCTTTGTGGTAGCAGAAAAGACAACTACGGAGTAGAGAGAACAAAACCTTAAAAATTCAGGGACAACTACTATTGGTCAGCTTTCTTTCTGGGGCTTACCTCTCCCTTTACCTCTGATGACCATGCCACATCTTCGCTCAATGTAAGCACTTCCTTTCAGGTTAGTGCAAAGTGTACATGTCCACATTCACTCCCCAAAAGCAAATGCGTGCCAGTTCCGAGCATCCCGGTAGGCTGTGCCCTGTAATGCTCTCCCCATGCCACTTGCAAGCTAAGACCCTCTTACATTCATGGAAATTAAAAGTGCTGCGAATAACAGAGTTCTTGCCTCCAAACGGCACACAGTGTGATCAGGGCTGCAGACTCCAGGTGCCATTCACACTGAGTTTCAGGTAAACTGCACACCTTGGAGTTGCGCAAAGCAGTGGCCCTAAATATAATGGGGGAATCCACATGTAAAGCCACAAGCGTATCTGGTGGAGGGCAACGTAATGAAGAGGTAGCACAGCTCTGCGGGGACGAGCATGAGCCCCTCAGGAGAGGCGGTCAGCCACGCGTGCCTGCTTCCGCACGTCTGAGATGGGGGGAATCACGGGGCTCCTGGGAGGATGACAAGCGCTAGCACAGGTTCAGCACTCACAGGGCCCGGCACACCGTCAGCACTGCATTCTTATCATCAAGTGCAGAAATAGAGACACGCGTTAAGTGGCACAGGAGCACAAAGGACTGGCCCCTAACCCACCCAGGTGTGGGGGAAGGGAGAGGAGAGCCACAGGGGTGTGCTCCCGAAAGGCTTCCAGGAGAGGCGACTCTTCACCATGCAAGACCCCAGCTCTGCCGCTGTGCGAAAGCTCTAGAGAGCCCTGAGCTCTGCCGCCAGGGGAAAGCTCCGGACAGCCCTGAGCTCTGCCGCCGGGGGAAAGCTCTGGCAAAGTCCAGGCTGCATGCTTAAGATCTCAAGGAGAATGACCTCTGCTGCCCAGAGAACTTCCCTCCCCAATTAGTACCAAATACATGAAGGGAATTCCTTTAAAGTAGGATATGGCTCTAAGCTTTATAATAAAAATACAAACACTCTAATAATCCAGGAGTTAAATCTTTTTATAAAAGCAAAGAATTTATCTTTTTTATTGTTTTCATTAACGAGTTCCATAAAATCCTTGGTCAAATTCTCCTTTACAGGCCTAAATATAAACCCCATCCCCACATGTACACACCACCCTTACTGTTTAAAAACATTTGGTTAATGTTTCCATTTCCAAAGAAAAGATGGAAATAAATTTTGACTATTAACTACTATTTATAAGTAAGTCAAACCATGAGCACATTTCCCAAAAAGATACATTATGCATTACTTCTACAAGTGGAATAGGAAATGTTTGCACATTATGAACAGTGTAAGTCGAAACATTGTGCCAACTGGTCCTCATGATGGTGTTAAAACAGAGGTACTTCCTTTTAAAGGCAGGTAAGCAACACAGTTCTCAAAGGCTGTCATCACTGCCCGTCAGTTCTACCCTGAGAGCTTGTCAGAGGGCTGAGAAAGCCTCCCCACCTGAAGTCAGTGCCTCAGTGGGTGCAAGCCTGTCTACTCCCCAAAATGTTGAGGGGTCCACTTCTAATCGGATAAATGCAAAAAAAAAAAAAACAGGAAATTCCACAAACAGAAAGCCATGTAGTAGCAACTGAATGCCCATTAGTACTATTTTTAGTCGAGACTGATGAAGAAGCAGGAAACCTTTTGACTGGTATCTGGACATCCTGAAATTTCTACCGCATTGCTTATTTTTTAAGAATCAAAAATTAGGTCTTGCTTGTAAAAAGGAGTAACACTCAAATTTAGAGTGCCACATCTTTAGCCTGCTAGTACTAGTTTACCAAAGAACAAACTAATTTCCCTGGTTTAGTTGCTATTGTTGCTATTTCTTTCACTACTGATGTATCGCTGAAAAATAAAATACACGGAGAGCCCAGTTTAAAAAAGTCTTTTAGATGTATATGTAATATCAAGGAAAGTCTCTGTGGCAGTTTGATATTACTGATGAATCCCAAAAAGAAATATTGATTATGTTTATAAACTGGTCTGTTCCTCTGGGCGTGATACCCATTTTTTTTTTTCCCAAAGATCTATTTATTTACTTATTCCCTCCCCGCATCATTGTTTTTGCGCTCACTGTCTGCTCTCTGTGTGTTCCTCTGTGTCTGCTTGTCTTCTCTTTAGGCAGCACCGGGAAACGATCCTGGGACCTTCCGGAGTAGGAGAGAGGCACACAATCTCTTGTGCCACCTCAGCTCCCCCATCTGCTGCGTCTCTTATTGTCTCTCCTCTGTGTACCTTTTTGTTGCGTCATCTTGCTGTGCCAGCTCTCCATGCAGGCCAGCACTCCTGTGCGAGCCAGCACTCCTGCACGGGCCAGCACTCTGCGTGGGCAAGCTCTCCGCTCGGGACAGCTCTCCGCTCGGGACAGCTCTCCACACAGGCCAGCTTGCCTTTCACTAGGAGGCCCAAGGAATCGAACCCTGGACCTCCTGCATGGTAGACAAGAGCCCAATTGCTTGAGCTACATCGTTTGCCCCCTCTGATTGTATTAATTCAGAGGTTTCACTTTTGCTTGATTAAATTAAGATTAGGGCTTTGACTCGGCCACATCAGAACATTGAGTCCCCACGCCTTTGGTGGGCAGACACTCACTCACAGAAAACACAGCAGAGGAGAGAGCTTAGTTTTGATACTGGACCCGAGAGAGGGCCAAGCAGCTGATCCTGGAAAAAGACGAGCCCCAGGAAGACAGATGAGCCTCATGCCAGCCACAGCTGAGAATGGAAGAAGCTGGGATCACGAAGCCTTAAGAGGAAGAGTGAAGGCTGAACCCTCGCAGAGACCGGCAGCCATCTTGCTCCAACACATGGCAACAGACTTTGGGGAGGGAAGTAACTTACTCTTCATGGCGTGTGACTGTAAACCTACCCCAAATAAACACCCTTTGTAAGAGCCAACAGAATTCTGATACTTGCAGCAGCACCACTTTGGCTGACTACTACAGTGATTGAAAGGACAAAGAACACCAGTGGTCCCTCTCTTTTGCAGACCCCTATCAACCTACAGCTTTATGCCAACAGAGCAAAGCAGACCCTGTCCTTTGTTAACCTTCCTGAGCAAAGGCTTGTGAGTGACCAAACAAGAGTGAGTTCCAGAGTTCTGGAAAATACTCCTCATGAACTGAAAAAACAAAATTCCTCAGGGATAAGTGATCTGGGGAAACAGGAAGACAAACATGCTACTCTGAGCAAGAACCCTTCATCATTTAGCTGACATAAGTTGGTATCTGACATTTCACAAAATTAAGTGAGCTAATAGTAAAAACTTGTTAAACATTCCCCCCTTTAAAATTCTTGGTTACCATTTATCAAGTAAAACTTTTTCAAAGGAAATCCTGAATATTAATAATATTAACAATTACCTGATCTCCACACATTGATCTTGAACAGTAGCCAAAAGTTTCCCATTGCTTTCAAGGGACAGAAAGGGGGGGGAAATTCTATCATGAATATTTGCAGTAGTTGGTAACACAATTGGAATTATTATAAGAAGTTAAAATTATCTTTAAATTTTTCACATGTTAATTATTCATTGTTTGATCTTACAATTAAATGACTTTACAGTTACAAAAGCAGACAAAATGATTCAATACAGCTTGATAATACACATTTAAACAATGCTAATCATATAAGACAAAGGGAATTTACACACAGTAAAAATCAAGGCTTCAAGACATAAGGACCCCAAAATTAATGACCCTAATGAAATTTAAAAGCCAACCCACAGAGAGAATCATTACATGAATTCTACACATTCTTACCTCGCAAGCACCATATGCCAGTTTATCTGTTTATTGACCAAGCGAACCAATCCATCAGGGAGCAAAAAAGGTGCAGGGCTAAAAACATGACATATTAGGTAGTTTAAAATCCACACACGAAAACCACATGTATAAACAGTAGGTAAATATTATAAATAGTATAAATCTCTATAGAGAAAGGCAAGGATTTTTCCCATTAGAATATAAAACTTGAATACTGGCAAACTCAAAACTAAAAACTATTAATTTGATATCTGAAATTTGACCACATACCTTTCTCTATTTCCAGGAAAACATGGTATTGGGTAAAAAATGTAAATTATGTCATTGTACAAAAAAGTTGCATAGGTTACAATAACATGGCAGAATGACCTTACACAAAATTCTTCCTGCTAGGAACACCTAGAAATTCTGGCTCAACTATAACAAAAACAAATTTCAATATACAGCTAAGCTCCCAAGAAAGAAAGGGAAATGTCTAAGTGCTAGAAATGAAAAAGTAACTGAAAGCCAGATTGGGGCACAGGGGACATGAGAGACAAACCCAAAGACACTCAAGGGGGGAAGCGGCAGTGGCTCAATTGGTTGGGCTCCCGTTTACTATATGGGAGGCCCCGTGTTCAATTCCCGGGGCCTCCTGGTGAAGGCAAGCCGGCCTGTGCGGCGCAGTGAGCTGATGGCCCGCACGGCATGGTGAGTGAGCTGGCGCAACAAGATGATGCAACAAAGGGAGACAAGCAGACACAGAAAAATGTACAGCAAATGGACACAATGAGCACAAGCAGCAAGGGGGGGATAATTAAATAAATAAAAATAAATCTTTAAAAACAAAAAAAAGACACACAAGGACAGGAAAAGAGCCGTGGGTCAATGAGAGGACAGGAATTGGAAGGGAGACGCCTGCGGAAGCCAGGATTCTCAAATGACTGTACTGTCAGTAAAGGCAGGGCCAGAAAAACTCACGATGGGCTGGAGAGGCTTGGAGGAGACCCATCTCTGCAGGGAAATGGGAATGAACTCTCCGGTGAAAAATCTAAACTCCAAGCTTGCATTTATGCAAGATTCGACTGCAACTACGGGGTACAAGAAATCCCCAAGCGTAAGCTCACAATAAAACCATTTACAAAAGACATAAGGAAACAACCCACCATAAATGAGAGTTAGCAGACACAACAAATTAGAAGATGAATACATGAAGAAATTGAGGAACTAGACAGAAAAAAAATAAAGAAAAATTAATTCCACAGAAGAAAAACAGGGGAAAAATTATGGATAGAAAACACAAAATAAGATGAAAAAATAGATTAGTAATATACATTCAGTATATTTGTGCTCATTTTTAAAAACACAAAGTATTTACTATCAAGAGATACTTACAGGATTATAAAAGTGGTATTAAACATGCATTTGAATGACACCACCAACACGAGGAGAGCTGCCTTTGGAGAGGAGGGGAGGGGAAAAGGACTGGGGGGGACAGGACCTGAGCTGGACATATACAGAGAGAGGGGCTCTCTGAAGCAAATAAGGCAAAACAGCAACTACTGTGTTAATTCACATAGAGCTATAAGTCATATATGGGTTCATTATGTTATTGTCTATAATTTTCAGTATGTATATACTATTACATAATTGTTAAAAACACTTTAAGGTATAAAAAAGTAAAAGAAAAAAAAACCACTTGAAACAAGTATCAGCCCAAAACCTTTTGGTTTTAATTACTTAAACTGAACTAAAATCTTTTTGACAGTAACGCCTCATGAAGAAAATGAGATAATCACGTCATGGTGTGCTCACAATCTGAACAACTTCCAACATGGCCTATTCAAGCAAAGAGACCCGTGAGGAGAAAGGGAGGATCGCCAGCTGAAGCCTGGTCTTAGGGTGCTCCCACACAGCTCACACATAGGAGTTAACTCTTCTGAGTCCTCCTTCTCCACACCCCTTCCTTTCTACCACTCCTCCTCACCTCTCCACACACAGAGTGAAAGCAGGAAAACACTGGAGCTAGTCCTAGAGAAGAGCCAAAGGTCTCCTTTATAAGGTTACACTATCTCTAGAGCTTTTGAGATTACATATACTCAAGTAAAAAGCAATCTGAGATAAGGAATCCTACCTAACAATTCCTACACACATATCTAAAAGGCAAATTACTCCTTTGTCAGAATAATCTTTTTTATTCCTTTTAAGACTGAAAATTAGTGCCATGCCTGAAAATATCCTTAATATGCAAAAGAATTAAAAAGTATCCATAGGGGTAATGTATGGGAATTCTGCACATTATGCAAGATTGTTTTTTAAGTTCACAATTTCTCTAATAAAAAGTATATACTAAAAAAAGGATCCAAGAACTGAAACCTAAAGAACTTCTGTGCTGAGATGTTTATGTGGGAGGTTGTGGGAGGTGGGGCATATGGGAATCCCTATAATTTTTATGTTAACATTTATGTAATCTAAGCATCTTTTAAACAAAAAAATAAAAATTAGTATTTAAAAAAAGAAATTCTGTGCTGCATAGCAAGTGAACACTGAATATAACATTAAGTACAAAAATGTTTTTAAAAGCTATGCATGCTACAAATCCAGCATGGAGGTATTCAAGATAAGGCTGAGGACACTCATGAGACATTCTTAATAACGACTGGGGGGCAAAGATTACCCTAAGGCTACTGAGATAGCTCGCCAAGTTATACCAAAATGTGTGAACTGTCTATCTGATAAACTGAGTCAACCCAAAGGTCAGCATCTACATCATGACCTCGCATTCAACTATGAAAACTTAAATCATAAATAGCATAACATTGTTTGTACTTAATGTTCATACTGTTTCTCTGAAGAAATAAAACCCACCTGTACCAGATGTATTGACGTAAAAACAATAAACGATCTGTAATAAAAAGAAATGGCATGTCAAATATAAATCAGCTGTCTTTAAGAATTATTTCCAGGTTAACTTTATTGAAGAGAAATTTAAAACACACTGCAGACTGTCAATACAAAATATAACATGGAGAACACAACTCTTAAAATATGAGTAAATATAACCTAATAGACACTATAAGTCTTAAAAGGTCATATATTTACGTTATGTTACAAGTTTGCGTGTCATTCAAAAATTGGAAGTATACACTAACAGTAAAAAAAAAGTCAAAGTGGTTTGGGATGTTAAATTTAATCTAAGATGCTTTAATAAAACCCTGAATTAGAAGTGATAGTAGCTACCCTAAATATTAAAACAAGATATCATTTTGTACTTGATAGCAAAGGGTTAAAAAAAAAAAAAAAAAAAAAAACCTAAAATGGGGAAGTCCACAAGTAACAAAATCTCTAACAATGTTGCAAAATAATGTGTTCACTATGGCCCGACTTAAATGTACATGCACGTGTGTGTGCACATGGTGAGGTGTCTACCAACAGAAAAAGGTCTTTATCGCTGGGTAGTCAGATGAGGAGTAATTTATTTATTCTAATGTGTGTTCTCTAGATTTTCTGAATTTTCTACAATGAATATGTATTACCTTTTTTGTTTTTTCAGGAGGTACTGGGAATTGAACCCAGGACCTCATACATGGGAAGCAGGTGCTCAACCACTGAGCTACATCTGCTCCCCTAGTATTATTTTCGTTCATTTTCTAAAGTTCCAAAAATTCAAAGCATTTCTGATCATGAAAAATGAATATGCTAGTGCTTCTTTTATCAGAAGATAAAATTATAGTTAATTTCAAGTACTCCACCTTTGAAACTGAATCTTCTTTTTATATGTAGCCCAAATTCGCTGGTATAATAAGGATAGGCTTTGGAGCCAGAAAGACCTGCAGTGAAATTCCAAATGACCCTGGATAGTTTCTGAGGCACAAACATAAAGGAGTAGCAGCATCTACCTGGAAGGTCTGGTAAAAGTACTAATTAACACACATGCAAGGCCCTCACAGGACGACTCAGTGAGGCCAGGGCCCAATACTTCCTCAGACTCCTGTCCACTTATAAGTCAAGTCTGTCGGGAGTTAAATGAATGTCCTTGTGAATGCAATTTGTCATTGTTCTTTATATAACTTCCAAATAACTGACCAAACGTATCTGAAACATCATGTAAACCACTGAAAATGGCCTCTCACTCTCTTTTTACCTTCAACGTCCATAGGCTCCAGGAGACTTACACGGGGTTCATCTTCTTCATTCCTCATAGAAAACACACCCATAATGGTTAACCCTAAACTCAGGTAACATATATGCTACTCATAATCACCAGGCTTCATGCAAAGAACACATTAAAAAATCCCTAAGCTTTCTAAAACAGCACAGCCTAACTGCAATGGGAGAAGAAGGGGGAAAGTGGTCTGCTAACGATATCATTATACATGGAAAAATAAAAAGGTATATTTACCTCTAATTGCTTTTGTGATGATAAAGGATGCACCATGTCTTCGGTTGCCTCTAAGCTGCAATTTTAAAAAAAACTTACATTTGAGGATTTTCTGGTAATGCTTATAAAACAAGTGAACTTATGCTTCTTTACTAATATCCAGAGTACTGAGTACAAGGTAGCAGTATTTAAAGACAACTTATAAATGGAAACAAAAAAAGGAGAATCAAGACTGGAGACAGTGGGAGAAAAGTGAGCCTGGCAGAGCTGCAGGCAGATGTTGAGGATGAACCTTGGAGTGGAGGGCCAGGATTCAAGCTGGAAAGTGCTTCCAAATCCAAACAGCACGAAGACAGGAGAAGTCAGGGTCAAAAACCATACTGGTCCCCAGTTCAGGGCAGTCGATTTGGGTAGGCTGCGGAGGCCTAAAACAAGTTTTGATCACAGGAAAGGCAGTCACGTGGATTAATAAAATCATGTCTCAGGGCAAATTTATTGAATATTTGTCATACACCTACAGAAAGAATGCTATTAACACATCTACTGGCATATAATTGCTGTGTTAAATAATTCCTTAAATATATACTCAAGTATCAGTTAAACAGCATTAGGCCCTCCAAGTAATGAGTGAGTTGTACTAGCAAGCTGTCAGGAAAGGGACAATGGAGACATAATAAGCACAGGAATAGTTTTTTTAAAACACAGAAAATCTAGTCCTTCAACAAATATGAACTGATCTGCCCTTACATGCAAAACACAATTTAGCAATGGGGAGGGATATAAAGATGAATCAGATGCAGTTGCCCTCCAAAAATTTACAGTTAAACAGCTGAAGTCAATAGAATATAGAAACCAATATGAAAAAAACAGGGGAAAAAAATGCAAGGTTTCAATGTAAGTTGATACTGTATTTGTTTTTTTGTTTTGTTTTTCTAAGACTGTCCTGCTTATTTACTATTTTGCAGCAGAATGCCCAACACAAAATGTAATTGCAAATATCCAGCTATGCAAAAGGAGATAATGCTTAAGTACAAATGGGAGACACAATTTTTTTAAAAATAAATACTTAAACACAACTGAGGGTCCTACAAGCATTTGGACTCGAGGGTTCCTAGGTAAGTCTGGGTAGCTGAGCTGCCTCACCTGTGGACCCACGAGACTGTCTCAATTCCCCCTCCCCCAATAATCAACACATGGAATCAGCAGTAACAATGGTGAAATGTGATCACAATGAGCCCCTTTTCTAGAGCTTTCCCCAGCCCTCTACAGACACTATGTGGCCTGGGTAAAAACGGTAGGAATTTGTTGAAGGTCAATGGTCCGTAACAGTTAAGTAAGGATTCTACATGATTCTCTTGGTTCCCAATTCTAGTAAAGACAGACACACTTAGATGATTTTCTTGAATTATCATACAGGACCAGCACAAAAACTCCACCCATGCCTCTGAGAGCACTGGTCCACACTCCCTTAAAGAAGGCTTTACCACCTTAATCTTTGAAAACCTTCCTCCAGCAATCAACAGTCCCTGTATACATGATGTCAACTCCTTTGCACCCAGACTGCATCATCATCCACAGTCTCACGGTGTTGAAGGAGTAGGAGACCACACCAGCCATGGCCATCACGGTCTGGGCCATCATCCAGCTCACCACGATGTGTGTATTCTTGGGGTCGGGGAGCATACCTTTGGCTATATCATAACATGCCAAATCAGGATGCCCTGTAGATGATGATGCCTTGCACAGAGTCCTTGAAGCCCTGGTACAGGCCTCAAATGCCATCAGACTTGGTGATCTTCACCAGACAGTCTCCCAGACCTTTGAATTCTCTTTCTGAGCCAGATTTCCCAACATCAGCCACCAAGTAGGTTCTGGTGAAATCCAGTGGGTAGACCAAGCAGAGAGAAGTGGCTCCAGCTGCTCCACCAGAGGCCAGGTTGCCAGCAAAATACCTCCAGAACTGTGTGCGCTTGTCTACACCATTCAGAAACACCTGCTTATACTTATCCTTAAAGGCAAAGTTGAGGGCTTGGGAGGGGAAGTAGCGGATGACAATGGCCAAGTCACCTCTCCAGAAGGAGAGGATGCCCTGCTTCCTGGGAATGCGGGCTACACATCCACATGCCTTTGTACTGTTTGTCGGTGGCAATCTTTTTACTGGAGTGTTGTACCTGCAGCGGTAACTTGACCCGCTCGATGGGGCCGACTTCCTGCCGCCGCAAGGAAGTCCTTGGCAAAGGAGATGGCCTGTTCCGTCACGGTGGTGGAGGGGTAGCAGAGCAGGCGCGGGACCGGTGGAAACACAGAGAGCCGGGAGGTCGGCTGTTTGACATTAAGCATCCTGAAACATTATTGTAATTAACCAGGAAATGTATCCTTATCCAATCAACCATCTCAGCTGCATAACCTCAAAAACATAACCACTGTTCAAGACAAACCGAGTAAATACTTGAAAAGCAATATATGCAGATCTCTCCCAACCAAGAAAGTTAAGGACGAAAGTTGGGAAGAAAGTTAAGGAAAAGAACTAAAAACGATATAGGAAAATAAGCGGAAGAATGAGTAGTTTCTCAAGAAACACATTAAAGAGAATTCACATAAGCTGGTCTCGATGATCTTCAAAGGAGAAAAGGTTGTCAATCTTGCTGCATCTTCTGAGTCTAAAATAGTGCCTGGAACGTTAGGCACTCAATAAATATTTGCTGAATAAATGTGCGCTTGTGGTTCCTTCTCTTCAGAGATGCTCCCCACGGAACAACTGACAACCCCAAGGTCCACCAATCCGAGTAACCCCTTCCCTCGCGGTCAGTAGTAGGTCTTACTGTTCGCTCCCAAGGCATTTAGCTCACACCGCTATCATAGCTCACATTACGCTGAGTTATAAGAAATGTTTACTGGATTGTTTCCCCTCTAGACTGCAAGCCCCACTAAGGCAGTTACGCTTACGTGGCACAGTATCTGGGACACGGACACACAGGGACTCTCACACACGTTAAATGCTCGTTTATTAAACCACACAAGAAGCGAGGCATTTCCGCCACATTTAAGGTTACGGAGATTGGCAGCCCGCCAGGTGTTGAAATTTTTGTCGGATCCAGGGAAATTCTCCCACAGTAGACGAGGGCCCAGCCGGCCCTCGCTTGCCCGCGGTGGGACTACCGAGAGTCCAGATGCGAGGAGGACCTCGGCTCCAACGCTGTGCCCTTCCCTCCAGGCACGGCAGCGAAACCGAGGACCAGAGTGGGAAGCAGCCGGGCCCAGTGCACGAGGTTCCGCCCCCTGACAAACGAGCTCTGGCCAGGAGGAAGCGCAGGGACCCCGCAGGAGCCCCCGCGACTGCCAGCGCGACCGCACAGCACAGCCCGGCCCCGCCCCCCGGCTCCCCCGGCGCCGCGGCCCCGCTACGTGGCTCTGCCCGCAGGCGCCCCGCGCGAAGCTGGCCGCGGCCAGCCGGGCCTGACCCACCTGGACTTCCGTCTCCGGCGGCCACTCGGTGTTGACTAGCAAGTCGTAGAGAATCGTCTCTTCCTCGTCCTCCGGGGACGCAGGCCCTGGAAGCGGAGCCGGGCCCGCAGCGGGCGCCGCCATGTTCGCCAGGGACTCCGGGCGCTACGGCGGCCCGCGAGGGACCAGCTTCGCTGGCGCGGCCGCGCCCGGGTCGCGGGCGGGGCATGGGCTTGCCGGGTTAACCCTTTGGTGAATCGCAGGGACAGTGGCTGTTGCGACCAGCGGAAGCGGCAGTCCTGAGGGTCCTCGCCTGGGGTCGATCAGGGAGGTGCACTGGAAAGTGTGGGCGGGGGCCCCAGGCCTCCCTCCAGCCTGCGTGAGACCCGCTGCGCCCCTGACTGCCTTCCCCAGTCTGCGTCTATAAAAAAGTGGTAAGAGCGCCTCCCACCACCTGTGCGCCTAGCACGGAGAGCGCGACACGGGTGTTAAATACATTCCAAAAACAAAAATAAATAAACAAACTCCAAGGCTTTGATCAACCCCGCTAGAGGCGTCAAAGGCGCGGTGCAAACCCTAAATGCTGAGGAACTCAGGGGAGGCGACGAAGGCCAGGGGGCGGCACTGCTGGAGGAAATGGAGCTTGTCCCAGGCCTTAGAGGAGAGAGTTTGAATCTAGTGGAGAAGGTCGGGGAGAGCATGTCGGGCAGGGCAATGGGTGTGCGGACAGGGGCAGAGCAGGCAGCAGCTGGGAAGACACACTCAGGAAAGGTGGGGCCAGAACGCAGAAATAAGGGGCTGAGGACCGACTGCGGGGGCAGTAGGGTTCCTTCAGCACCAAGAGTCACGCCCCATGGCTGTATTAATGAATACACTGAATGTGAGGTATTAGCCCTGGGCCACAGTCAAAAGCAGCACAAACACCGTCCTCTGCCGAGGGAGTCCTGCTGCATGCATTACTCTGCTGTAGGCAGCAATCCGACTGAAAGCCTCTCCCCAGAAGCCTCTAATGGCTCCCTGTTTCTCTCAGAGTGAAACGGCCCCGAGGCCCTAGTCATCTGCCAGATCCCCTTACTCTCTGACCTCATCTCTTGCTCCCCCCACTACCTTGAGCCAAGGGGCCTCCTTGCTGTTTCTGAACCTACTAGATACGTGTCTGCCTCAGGGACTTCACACTGTTCCCGCTGCCTTAACCGCTTTCTACCACATATTTGCATGACTTTCGCATCTCCAAGTTCCTGTTCACATGTCGCCTTCTCTCTGAAGCCTCCCCTGACTTTTTATTTTTTTAAAAGATTTATTTATTTTATTTATTTATCTCCCCCTTGCTGCTTGTGCTGCTGTGTCCATTCGCTGCGTGTCTTCTCTGTGTCTGCTTATCTCCTCCTTGCTGTGAGGTCTTGCCGCATCA
>JAQZBX010081319.1:0-13692 GCA_029593785.1 Cabassous unicinctus | reverse complement strand
AAACTAGATTTATATCCTTGAGAAAGGCCTTTTATTTCTCTGGTTCTCAGTTTCTTTTTATATCAATTTAAGTGTCAGACAAGAAGAATTCATTCCAGCTCTGTAATGTGCTGCCATTATTTGATGTTTGCCAAAATTTGAACTTCCTTGAATGCTCACATAGATTCCTAAAGCAAACTAAAGTGCTAATTTAATATATTTTCATTTTACTATTAAGATAGCTGTGATCTATAGTGTATATGGGTTACAAATATTTTCACTAATGCACAGTTCTACTGCAACAAAGCTGTACAAAACAAGGTCATTCTGAAATGCCAAAAGAAAAAAAAAAAAAAAGCTATGTCATCAACTGAAAATCTTCAAAGATCTCTTGAAAATGTATTTTACTCAAATTCCACTGTGAATTAATAGAAGAATACATTAATACATTAATAGAAGACATACTTACTTGGTTGTCCGTGGCCAAATATAAAATTATTCAGAATGAAAATGAAAGGCAGAAATATATATCAGATGCCCAAGGGCATGTAACTGGAGCCTTAAATTGTTCAAAATGGACCCATCCATGCTGGATACAATTCAGAATGCTGACTTCTCAGAAAGTCAAATTCCAAAACAATTTTGATTATTTACAATAAATCTGCCTGCCTGTTGGCTCCCAACATCCTATCTCACACACACCAAGGCAATTTACCCCTTCAGCTCCAAAGAGACTAAACGGGAATTTGCAAAGAAGTAAACACTGGTACTGTAATCATTTCACTGCACATATCTAAGGGAACACATTAGACAAAATTGAGCCTACCCAATTCATATTGTTAAGTAAGTGATATATAATATGAAGAATTATATTCATGTCAGTGTTTTATTCCTGTCCAAGAGGGCTTTTTAGATATATCATTTAGGTAATTTTGAATTCTGTCAATGACTCCTTCAAGAATATACATAATGATTAAGTATGGCTATAGATGTGGTTTTATTAGTAGCACTAATAAATTAGTAACACTAATTAATAACAGTATGAAGAATAAAAATTATTATACCAGGTAAGATACTTTGTTCTGGTGAATACATTTCTTAGTAATGCCTGGTTCTTAGGTCATTCAGAAGGGTAATTTAGAGTGAAATATAATATGGAGTGGTCTATTTTAGCCCATTTCTCATCTAAGAGGAACCATATGAATAACTGTATAGAATCATAAGGTATTCACATCACACTTGCAAACACATGGAAATAACTATCACCTCTCATACTCTAAATTAAATTTATGTTTGAGTTGAAATCCAGGGTGAAGAGCAGAACTTTTCTTTTTAGGTTTCCTGTTTTTATTACCATCAGTTTTAAAACTATCTTAGAATACATTTTCATAATCACATAACTTACAGAAATTTTTGAGCAAGCTGAATACTTATGGTTTGGGAAAGGTAGACTCAGTGTTTTCTTTCCTAAAGGAATAACTATAACATAATCATTCCAATCTTTGCTGGAAAACATATTAGTCCATTTTTATTTGCCTGAATGTACGCAGATGACATTAAAGTAAGATCCTTTTTTATGACAAAGAGTTGGAAGATATCTAAATAATACAGATAAATAAAATAATAGTTTTCAAAAGGAATAATGTGGCTGCATAAAGTATCTAAATAGGAGAGAAGGTATCCAACAATAAGGAGTGGTGATTTCTATGGTGAAGGGGACAGATATGCCAAATCCCAGGACAATTAAATCTGGTTATTCTTAAACACAATGCAGCCAGCAATGAAAACAATTATGCTGGTTGAATTCCCCAGTGGCCATTAGTTTTTTCCCCCTTTAATTTAAAGAAGAATAATTGCTGGTCAAAAGAGTTGATAATAGCCAAAGAGTGACATTAATTTACGTGAATAAAGAAATTATAAGAAAACTGAGGTCATGTTTTAACCTGTCCCTGAAATAGCCAAAGAAGAGGAAGACAAAAGCAAATGATTCTAGTCATGCATGCTGGTCTTCTTTGCAGGCTATCCTTAAGAAGAGGAGTGTCTCAGGACAACGAAGCTGGAAGCTATGACTTAAGGTGTTCTTTGTAATAACCCATTTAAGATTTTGATCCCACATTTAAAATACCACCTTCTGATCATCGTATGATTTCCTTGGCATCTCTGTCTGGAAGAGGGATTCTCAACCTGGGCACTCTTATAAATTATTGTTTTGGTGGGCTCTCCTGTTCATTGTGGGATATTTAACAGCATCCCTGACCTCTACCCATTAGATTCAGGTGCCAGCTACCCCTCATACCCACCTCCAGCCATGACAATCAAAAATGTCCTCTGGGGAGTAAAATCATCCCCAGGTGAGAGCCACTAATCTAAAGAAAAATACACTGTACAGACATGCACTTAACCAAATTTTTAAGTGCATGGTTTTTGTGACTTACTGATTATTCAGTATTAGTTATACTACTGACATTAATCAATACAGGATACCAACATGTACTACTAAGTTCAGTTCTCAAACAATGACAAATTCTCCAAGTTTAAAGCCAGCATGGGAGGACAAAGAGCCAATCAGAATTTTCTGATCCTCTTTTTTCAATTCAAAATTTAAAAGAGGTGACATTTTGGGTGCACTTATCCAACAATTCTCTGCTTGTTCTGCTGTATTTTTCCCTACATAGGGCACCTATTTCCTCAAGCAGAAAATATGTTCCTTGATATCAGGGTGATACAAAGAATTGCATCTATGCACCCTTCCCCGGTGGCACAACAAATAAAATCAACAGCAACAATAAAAAATAATATAATGGTATTCAAGCCAACTAGAGCTATCTCTATCTATACTTGATAGGTCAATACATATGCCCTCATTCCAGTCAAACCTAGTATTTTATAGTGGTCTATGAATAGACAGTTGGACCCAAAGATGTGTAGCCAACATTTTCCTTTTGTATCATTCTGCTGCCATATATGATTTGTATTTCTCTGTTTCAGGCTAGTTTTTTTATGTGGTAGTAACAAATACATAGCAAAATTTGCTATTTTAACTATTTTTTAACATTCTAAATAATGTTATATTTATTGTGTGAGACTATTTCTTGTTCACAACTCATCTATTCATTCTCTTTTTTTTTAAATAAAATTTTATTGAAGTATATGACTCATACATGAACATACATAAGCAATAAGTGTATAGCAAAATTCGTGAATTTACAAAACAAACAGGCATATCATCATATGAGACTCCCATACATCACCCCACCACCAACACCTTGCTTTGTTGTGAAACATTTGTTTCAAACTATGAGGGAGTATTGCCAAAATATTACTAACTGCAGCCTATATCTTACATTTGGTGTATTTTTACCCCAAACCACCCAATTATTAACACCCTATATTCGTATTATATATTTGTTATCATTCAGGACAAAACGTTGTCATATTTGTTCTGTTAACCACAGTCCAACTTCTACCACTGGATTCCCTGTGTTACACAGTCCCATGTTTTGTACAAACCATTCAAAGAATACACTCAGTGACTCTCATTTTTATCACAGACTTGTGCTGTCATCGCTTCAGGCAATTTTAGAACATTTTCATCATTCTAAAAGGAAAAATCCTGTATCCCCTTATATCCCCTATTGTTGTCCCTTAGTATTGAAATAATTTCTTGCCATTGCTGCAAAGTATTGCAATACTACTGTTAACCATCGTCCATAAGTTATATTAGTTATAATTTTCCCATGTATCACCATATTCTTAGCACTTTGGAAAAGAAAAACATTCTATTTATACTATTAACCACAATCTTCATCCACCACCAAAATCATTATGTTTTACATTCCCTAGATTATTCTCTAGTCTCCTTTCAATTGACATTTACTTGTACAGACTACTCCTTTCAGCTATAATCATATATATAAATCAGCAGTGTTAGTTATACTCACTATAATGTGTTACCATCAACTCTGTTCATTTCCACACTTTTGCAATTAACCTTATTAATAATGCTACATATATTAAGCATCAGATTCCATTCTCAAGCCACATTCTATTTCCTAGTCACCTATACTCAAGAGTTTACCACCATGAGTGTCCTCATCTTATTTAGTTCATATTAGTGAGACTATACAACATTTTCCTTTTGTATCTGGCTTCTTCCTCTAGGTTCATCCATTTGTCATATGCATCCCCATTTCATTTCTTCTTACATCTGAATAGTATGTATATACCACATTTTGTTTATCAGTTCATCATTTGATGGACACTTGGGCTGGTTCCATATTTTAGCAATTGTGAATAATGCTTCTATGAACATTGGTGTGCAAATGTCATTTTGCATCCTTGCTTTCAGTTCTTCCAAATATATTCCTTGTAATGGTATAGCTGGATCATACAGTGATTCTATATTCAGCTTCTTGAGGTAATGTATTTTAGGCAATTTTTATAGTACATATTTAAAAGCTTACAGATTTTCAGAATCAAAGACTTTTAAGATTCTTATCTATTATTTATGCCTATCCATATGGTGAAAGAGTTCATTTTACTTTCAAATCTTGACAATCTTTGAACACATGGCTAGGCTCAATGTTTCCAACTGCTTTCTAGTAACAAAAAGCAATTCAACAGAACAATTTATGGCTGCTGGTATTTTCTGCCAAGACTACTGGTGATACTAGAATTATTGACAGGAGAAAGAGTACAGCTAATATTTATGATAAATGTTCCTCATTGTGTCACTGTGAATGAACTTTTGTTTGAAATAGCCCTGGGCTTTAGGAGATAACATTTAACTTTGGAATGATTAAGAAGAGATTGGGGGCTAATTCAGTTCTTTCACATAACTCCTCTTCAAAAAGTTATATATCCTTTAATTACTTCCTTCATTAGAAATCCACATAGCTTCAGCCAAAAAGAATGCCTTAAGCCAATTATTTTAGGCAAATTATTTATTTTTGTTTTATTTTTGACAGCCATGCCCAATATTCTTGTTAGCGAGTCTATGATTCACAAAATTGCCTACCTAAACATGACCAGGAATTTTATGTTAAATGTGTTTAGATATGGAGATGACAATGTAATTTTAAATTATCTTTTATTAGGTTAACCCTAAGTTAAACCATGAACTATAGATAATAGCACAATTATAAAAATGTGCTTTAATCAATTGTAACAAAGGTTCCACAACAACGCAAGGTGTCAATAATAGGGTGATATACGACAATCCTGTATTTTATGCATGATTGTTCTGCTAACCAACAACTTCTCTAATAAAGAAAAAAATAAATTGAAATCATATTAATATAATATTTCTTATTAAACAACAAGCCATTATTTTATAACATTTTTATGAATGCTATGTTTACTTTCTCAATTAATTTGGCATAATTCTATTACAAATCTTTGCATAGTGATCTAATCCAATTAGTTATAATTATAATTCAAATGTTGATAATTGCTCAATGAAAAAAACTGCAATGTGTATAGAATTAGTATGCACTGATAAAAGATTTATCAACAGAATGGCCTGGGAGAGAAAGAAATCTAGAATTGTGCCAAATGTAAGCTGTAAAAACACAACTCTATTTAATAAATGCTATTTTGGACTTGAGAGGAAATGACTGAGTTCCTCTGAAATTGTCGTGAATCATTGTGATTTATATTTTTCTTGACAGTATTTTGGGTTAACTTTGGTGATATATATCACTCTCCCCTCCTCTACCTTCACTGCATTCTGACCCTTCTGTGACCTATAAATTGCTTACTAAGTTGTGCTGTAAAAACATGTCTTTAGCGTGCTTATATATCTTAGAAGAGTAATAAATTGGAATATTTGCTAAAAATGACTCATACTAATTAAGAGTCATGGTCAACAGAGGAAAATAGAAATAGATCTCAAAGGGATTTTAAAAATATTAAACACAAATCACAAAAATAAAATGACATCAACCAGCGCTGGGAGAACTCTAGAATGACATAATATGGGGATAGTCTCTAGTACTAAATGAAGAATTGGGACAATAGACTAATCGCCAAAACTAAGTTTTGGTTGTTTTGTCTCTTTTTTATGTATCATAGATGCTTAAAAAGATAGTGAACAAATACTGAAAAAAATTAGTGAAAAAAATTAGGAAAGACCTCAATAATCTGTGTAAGGGCGTAATCTGTAAGGAAGCCAAATAGCTGAATATTCATATACCGAGTATAATCACCTAACCAAAATATTTGGCTACCTGGAACCTATAATTCCTGCTTTAGTTTGCTAAAGGTTGCCAAGGCAATAAACCAGAAATGGGCTAGCTTTTACAATGGGGACTTATTAGATATAGGTAAAGATAAAGCTTACAGTTCTGAGGCTGTGAAAATGTCAAAATCAAGGCAACAGGGTCCTCCAGAGCTTGTCACTTTCAGCTTCCTGGTTTCTATGGCTACTTCTCTCAGGTTCTGGGGCCTTTCTCCGTGCTTGTACACTCTGCCAATTCCAGCCTCCTGCCTCCAGGAACCTCTCTCTCAGCCTCTGGGGGTTTCTCTCTGAGCTCCTATGTGTCTCTGTGGTCTTCTCTCTCCTAGTTCTGACTTCCAGGACCTTCTCTCTCGGCTTCTAGAAGGGTATTCCTCTGTCTTTCTCTCCTGGGTTCATCCCATTTATAAAGGACTACTGTAAGAAGATTAAGACCCACCTTGGGCCAAGTATTACTGAAGTAATCTAATCAAATGGTCCTTATCTGAATCTAATCAAAAGGTCCCACCTACAATACGTTCACACCTGTAGGAATGGATTTATTTAGGTACATAATTTTCTGGGGTTCACAAAAGACTCAAACTACCACATTCCACCCTCTGGACCCGAAAAAGACATGTTCTTTCCACATGCAAAATACAGTCATTCCATCACAACATTCCAAAAGCCTTAAGCCATTTTATATTAATTATACGTTCAAAGTCTAATCAAAATCAGTTATGGGCCTGGGCAAAATTCCTCTGATGGACCTGTGAAGCCTCAAAAACAAGTTATCTGTTTCCAGTACACAATGAAGGGGCAGGCATAGGATAAAAAATTCCATTCCAGAAGGGTGAAATTGGAAGGAAAACAGGGGTCACAGGTTCAAAATAAATCTGGAATCCAGGAGAGCAAATTCTATTAGATCTCAAAGTCTGAGAGTCAATTATGGATCAATGTATTGTCCTCAAGGCCTAATGGAATGACTGCCCCATCCCTTCCAACTGCTTGTGCAAAGGCTATTCTCTCTCCAAACACTTGGGTGAAGACTCCTTTGTCTCTGAGCATTGGGATGGCAGCACTCTCACTCAATATTGGGGCACAAGGCACACTCCCTCCAAGTGACAAGGCAGATGGTCTTCTCCATCCAAGCACAGGATTGCACCTGCCCTTTCAGTCCAGGCTGGCAGCAGTTCCATTAATACAAATTTTGCAAACAAATTGTTGGCTTTGTGTGGAGTTCAAGCAGTTCCAAGCCATTAAACAATACAACTTTCCCAAGATCCTTCCTCGATGATTGTATTTCCAATCCTGACTTCTACTGAATAGGCTGGCTGGATCCATGTTCAGCCACACCCTCTTTAGCAAATGGTTATTCAGTTAAACCCTCACATGGAGTCCTGTTCTCTGGGGACTTTCTGGAAGCTCAGGAAGGTCCCTACTAGAGTTGCTTCTGGCCCTAGTCTCATGCTACCTGAATAAGCTGAGAATTTTCCAGACCATCAATTTCTGGTTTCTTTGTGCTCAGGAGTTCAGTTCTCAGCTCATCTCTTTCCTCTCTCATTTTACTATAAGCCGCAAAGAGAAGCCAGGCTGCACCTTCCACAGTTAGTCAGCAAATTGTCTCAGCTAAATATCCAAGTTCATTGCTTACAAGTTCCACTTTCAATTCAACATCAAAAAACAATTTTTACAAGTTCTCTGCCACTATATTACAAGGATCAGCTCTCTTCCAATTTCCAATGACATATTCATCATTTCCTTCTAAGGCCTTCCCTGAAGTACCTTTAATGTCCATGTTTCTATATTCTCTACAAAGCATCCTAGGCTCTTTCTATCAAGTACATCACAATTCTTCCAACCTCTACCCATGACCCAATCCAAAACTGTTTCCACATTTTTAGGTATTTGTCATAGCAGTGCCCCACTTTTGGGTACCAAAAACTGTTAAGTGTCCTAGCTGCTAAAACAAATACCACATAATGGGTTGGATTAAAGAACAAGAATTTATTGGCTTATAGTTTCAGAGGCTAGAAGGTTTACTTCTTCTCAGGGTTGGTATCTTCTGGCTGGCTGGCAATCTTTGGGGTTCTCTAGCTTTTCCGCCACATGGAAATGCACATCGTAACATCTGTTCCTTTCTCTTTCCGGTTCTGCTGACTTCTTGTTTTTTGCTTTTTCCATGTCTTCTATCTCCATCTGACTTTCACTTTGCCTATAAAGGACTCCAGTAGCTCAGATTAAAGTCCCACCTGATTCAGTTACACCACACCTTAACTGAAGCAACATCTTGAAAAGATCTTCTTCACAATGGGTCCACACCTACCAGAATGTGGACAAAGACCAAGAACATGTCCAAACTGGGGTCCACAATTCAATCCACCACATTTTATAAGAGCAACTTAAATAGATTCAGACATTTAAACATTGCTAAGTTAACCATCTGATTCAAAGAAAGAAAATGGTAATGACAGAATCCTAAATCTCTTCAAGTAAAACACATCAAGAGCAGAAGGCCAGTTTTAGAAAGCCTCTCTTCCACCTGATCCAAAAAACAACAGACTTAGATATAAATCAGGAAGAATAAAAAGTTAAGGAGGAAAACAATTGTTCATGATAACATGAGCCAGGCTAAGCTTTTTTTTAAAAAATCTTGGCATTTGTATAACCAATCATACATAAAAATATTAGAAGAAGAATTCATCCTAAGCAAGTATTATTCTTGGAACCATTTCGTCACTTACTACAAAGGACAAATGGGAAAAATATGAAGCAGATGGCTCACACAGGTGTTGCATTTCAATAGATCTACTGATTCTAATGATATTCCAGCCTTAACTTTTCATCAAAATGCTTTGCAAGTGCCGGAGCTGAAGAATAGAAAGTTATGTAAACCTAGAGAGCATCCCAAACAATACTGAAATGCACAACATAATTAATTATTCATTACTTACAAAAGTTGTGTTTTCCAATAATAATGTGGTAGCATTTGTTTCTATATTCAGCGTAATGACATGTCCATTCTCGCTTTTATACACCACATCTGTATCTGTAACAACAAAGACATTAAAATTTGACAAATACATTGACTAGTTAATATAATAACTGTACAGGAGAAAATGTACATAATAAACAGACACGTTAGAACAATCATTGTTAGCCTTTAATAACCTGAGCAGATTTTAGAGCTTGGTTCACATTAATCCTCTTGAATGATCAGAAAGTCAGGCTAACACATGGTCTATTGTACAATGGAAATGGGGTTACTGAGAGGGTCACTCCGATTCCTGATTTAAAAAATGAAAATTAATTAAAATATGAGCAGTCTGTTTCCAGTCTGAGGTGAGGAAGAAGGGACAAAGAGAATTGCCTCCAGTTTCCAAATTAAGCTGTACTGATGACTCATCTAGTGTTTTAACTCATAACAAGGGCTGCCAGCTAACCATAAATCTGCACAATTCTAAGGCTACTCAAATTGAACCACCTTCACCCAGACTTATTTATGTATCCAATCCTTCTACCACCCACTCAGTCCCTGTTTGACCTCTTTCTCCAATGGGCTGAAAATTCTGTCTCTGATATTTTATGTGGCTTGTATGATCACAGATCCAAATCACTGAGGGAAGCAGGTATAGCTCAGCGGTTTGAGTGTCTGTTTCCCGTGTACAAGGACCTGGGTTCAATCCCTGGTACTTCCTTGAAAAAAAAAAAAAAATCACTGAAACTGTTAGTCTATAGTGGTGTCAACTTTGTCAACTTTAAGAAAATGATGTCGTCAGTGCTAATAATTGCAACGCTTCTGGGCACCTGTTGATTTTACTTATTTTTGAGTTAAATTCAGTCACATATGTCAGGAATTTAAATCATCTTTAAAATATCTGACTGCAAATATCAGCTTGAGGGGAAAATTGCCAGAAAGGACACTCAGGGGTTAAAAAATAACCAGAATTACACAATGGGGAAGAGATCTAAATAAAACCAGTCTTGGAGGTCTTGAGCGATTTCAACTTTTTATGATAATCTCCTTTCCATTTTACCCAATTGTAATCTTTTCCATGATATTACACTTCCCTAACTCTCTACCTATGCTTGGAAGAAAGGCAATATTCAAAGGATTGGGTACCCTATTTATAGGTAATGAGTTTATATATATTATAATCTCTCAAAGCCTGAATGTCTTTATTTGCATACTGGAAAAACAAGTACTTCATGGTGAGGGATAAACTGTGATTACATATATGGAAATGTCTGACATTTGTAGTAGAGCAAGGTTTTCCAACCCCTCTCCTAACTGTATCAATATCATAAACAGTAATACCTAGAAGTTCTATGAGGAGAAGCTATCAGTCAATAATGGTAAAAATTCAGTTTTTCTTTGGTCTTTCATTTGGAAGACTGAGAGTCCAATATCACCCTCCTATTAGAGCCAAGGATGGCTGCTGGGCTAGAACACAGGGGGGCAATAGTTCTTCCGGATCTTAACCAGATATGAGCACTGACATATTGGAACTGTGTCTTGGGGGAAGGAGAAAGACAAATGGCATTTTAAGAAATGAGA
Source organism: Cabassous unicinctus (assembly GCA_029593785.1). Classification (NCBI taxonomy): domain Eukaryota; kingdom Metazoa; phylum Chordata; class Mammalia; order Cingulata; family Chlamyphoridae; genus Cabassous; species Cabassous unicinctus. The sequence goes on along the minus strand of JAQZBX010081319.1, from coordinate 2,941 downwards.
AAAAGAGACAAAAGAAGGGAGTCCCAAGTTACTACTATCTGTGGCTGACTGAATGGACTGAAAGACAGGCCTACGTGATGAGTAAAATTAGACCTTGTATCTATCACCTTGTGAACTTTTGTCATTGGCTCTAAATAAATTAGGTTCTCCTTATCATTAACTTTACCTACAGTACTTCCTGCTGATACAGAGCAAATGCAGATTTATGTAAGTAATAAATATTTATTTTGATTTATACAGCTTTCCTCTCTTCCCTTTCCTCTCCATGCCATGTTTAGGACCACAGCTCAACAGCAGCCCCAGTCCCCTGGGCTGCTCATTTGGTCTTGGCAGCTGATTCTGGCCTCCTATCTTTCTGCTCTCAAGTCACACTTGTTGTATCTACTAGTTCAACCCCAAACTGGGGTACTAACCCCCATTCTCTCTGTTATTTTTCTTGATAGTTTCAACTCAGGACCACTCCTTGACTTTGAGGAAGAGTGAAATATCATGCCCTAATAATACATCATCCTTATAATATTTACTCAGTAAAGTTAAGAGAAAACAGATTTCCCTCCTTCCACAGCACGTTGGAGATAAATATGGCAAAAGGCCACTCAATGAGTGGTTCTCCCCCTCGGGGACAAGCACACTGCAGAATACTAAACGGGGATGGAGTGTGTAGACTTGGGCAGAAAGAGCTCAGAGAGCAGTTTATTATGGATGGCGATTTCTCTTCAGTGGAAGAGAGAGAGTAACACATGGCCTCATAATCTCTCCTGTAAGTAAGAGAAAACCCTGAGACTGACGGGTTGTGATAAAGGGCAGAGGAAGCACAACCAGTCTTTATTTCCCTTGGAAACAAAGTAGAAGGAAGTCAAGCTTGGTTTAGAAGATGACGGCTACACTTAAAATAGATTTTTTAAAGGTAATTGTGGCAGATAATTATTTGAACTTGAGATAAATCTACAGAGATGTGAGATTTGTAAATACTTTTAGATCTTCATTCTTACAAATTGAGCTCCTATGCTCTCAACATTGCATTAGCAGGAGAAACATTTTTTAAAAAATTCAAATGTAATTCTCTAGCCTAATAGTTAATAAAATGTTTCATGAATTAATTATTTTTAAAGCATTTAATCGCTGTGTTACTTTTATGCCCGTGTAAATTATCATTATTATTTTTTGTTGTTTTTCTTTAAAATCTGTTCTCCTGGGTCTCAGATTTAGCCTGCTTTACTGTTTGATTTAGAATCCCTAGTGGAATCTCCCAGTTTTGAAACTCCTGCTACTATAATAATAATTACTCTCTGCGACTTTTTTTCCAACCTGTCTACCTTGTATTTTGTTTAATATTAGCTAATGAAATATGAGTGAATCAGATCAATGAATAAAGTACATTAACACAGGAAGTTGAAGGTAGTTGTACTTGAAACATTTTTAAAACACAGCATTATGCATGTCTACACAGTGCTTTGATTAAATAATCTATCCTCCTTTTTAGCTCATTAAAAGTTAAGAGTCAATTATCCTGAACACATATTCAGTTTAATCAATGTTAAAATGAAAAGATGTGACAGGATAGAATCACTTGCTCACCTACCAACTCTGGGATCCAGGCACGTATCTTCAGCCTTCTGTACCCCTAAATGATTACTGCTATCATTTCTATCGAATATTTTTTTCCCCATAAATTGGCTATCAAAAGGAGAAATATAGTAGCATGCCCTAGTTCCTCTATTTTGGGTAAATTCAACTTTATGTTTGGTACCTCTTCCACACAAAGCAGACTGTAAAGCATTTCACCTTCCGTTTGGTTCTCTGGTGCTCTTGGCTGAGACCACTTCTGCATCCTCTTTAACTATCAGGACCAAGAACTACAGTGGCCTACATTGACATGATTATACTTTTTATCTAGGAAGTTCTTGCCCATGAAGATAAGTCTAAATTAGTACAATTAGACTTAAATTGTCCCCCCACAGGAAATTGCAACAAATTAATTTATCTGAAGTAGGCAAATTGCTCAATCATCAAACAACTGTTTACTTAAAAAGAATCACTTCAAATGCTTGCTTCTCTGTGCGCACTAAACAATTCTATCATAAAATGTGCCAACCCCCTACCAGATCCTCATAATGAACGACCAGTCTCCCAATGGTATAAAAGTAATACATATTCACAACTGAGAGCCCTCCTACTGTATCTAGAGCCTTTAAGATTCAGTCAAACTTGTGTCCTCCCTGGCTGCAGTAGGTAATAAACTCAGTTTTGCTTAACACATTATTCTGGGGGTTTTCTAGGAAGTTGACAGTTGAGAAAATATACCTTCAAAGTCTATCAATATAAAATAACCCTATTGGTTTTGGTTGGTGTTATTGGTGATATTAGTGTGCATTTACTTTTGAAATAACTTGTTTAAATGCTCAAAATTAAATGTGAGTGTACGTGTGTGTGTTTGTATCTGGAATGGATTTATAAATAATTCTAACATCACATTTGAGAGTTTCCAGAAAATGGAAAAATACATTGGCAAAATAGCTCTTTGAGACATTTTAATTCAAGCATGATCTTCAGTTTTAAAATCTACTTTTGACATATCTAAAATAAAAGTTCTGTAGCATTTCATTTTTTATTGTACAGTCAAAGAACAAACTTGAGAAAAGCAAAAAATAAAAATAGTTAAATGAAACAATGAAATGATTAGCACAGAAAATGCTCAAATAAATTTAGGAAGGATTTGTAAAATAACCAAGTTAAGGTTTTATCCATTAAGTCAATATATGGTCAGTCTATAATATTGAGCTAATCAGATTGGAAAAGCAGCAGGCCCTTCATTCATCTTACCTAAAACATAGCTCACAGCAACTATAGCAAAATTTTCCTCACTTTTTTAAAGAGAAGTTTTGATTTACAGAATAATTACACAGAAAGCACACAGAGTTCCCACATACCCCCCCCCCCC
>JAQZBX010081318.1:0-13692 GCA_029593785.1 Cabassous unicinctus | reverse complement strand
TTAAAGATATGTTTATTTTATTTAATTTATGCCCTCCCCCTTGCTGCTTGTGCTGCTGTGTCCATTCGCTGCATGTCTTCTCTGTGTCTGCTTATCTCCCCCTTGCTGTGAGGTCTTGCCGCGAGCCGGCCTGCCCTCACAAGGAGGCGCCGGGAAGTGAACCCGGGGCCTCTCAAATGGTAAACGGGTGCTCTATCCATTGCGCCACACCCACTTCCTGCCGTGAGGTTGCTGCATCAGCCCACCACACCGCTCAGGCCAGCATGCCCTCTCAAGGAGGCCTCGGGACACGAACCCGGGCCTCCCATATGGTAAACGGGGGCTCTATCCACTGAGCCACACCCGCTTCCCATAATTAACTCTTATTTTCTTCTAAAACTCACTCCTATCCCAATCTAGTCCTTTCACACACATGGTTTTACTGGGCATAGAAAAGCCAAGGCCAAATCTCCTGGAGAACTTAATGGTTTTTCCCTCCTCTCCTTTTTGCATGCATTCACAGAGAATGGTAAGTCTGATATTTCAATAATTTGGCCAGATTGTCAATAAATCAGGACACTGTGCTAGATGCTCAGGTGGATACAAAGAAATGCATGATGCAGTCATTCCCTTCATAGAGCTCTCAGTCTTGTTGGGAGGCCATGGCTTACACTTACCAGATTCTTATATCTGGCTAAGCTCACAAATGAAAGACTTGGAGTGTGAACTACCACAGTCTTAAAGAGAATAGGGACATAAGCAAGGTCTTGGGAATCAAGAAGGATGAAGGTGAAAATTAGCAGAGTGTCTGAGTGAGTGAGAGGGGTAGATGAGATGGGGGGCATAGATGGGATTTAGAATTGTGGGAAACTTTCTCCCTTAAGTAATGATGAATAGATGAAGGTCACATAAAGTAAGGCTTGAAGAACTTTACTCTTGGAGCACTGTGCAGGCTGGATTGAGTAGGAAGATCCTGGGAAAAAAGAGTGCAGTCTGAAGCCTAATGCACCATCCCAGGCTGGAACACCGAGGGCCAAGGTGAAAGTGAAGGACTGGGAAAAGGGTATGGCAAGATGGAGACACAAGATGGGGAGGAAAGAAAAATGCATTCAAGAGAACTCAAAAGTTGTGAGAATCCATGCTTAGTAAGATTTATTAGGCACGATTCTAAGAACTTTATATGCATGGTCTCAATCCTCAAAACAACCATATGATGGGGAGTGGATGTAGCTCAGTGGTTGAGTGCCTGCTTCCCACGTACAAGGTCCTGGGTTCAATTCCCGGTACCTGCTGAAAAAGAAAAAAAAAACAAAAACATGAGATCAGTGATATTGTTATCCTCATTTTGTAGATGGGAAAACTGAGGCAGAGGGAGCATAATTAATTTGCCCTCTGCCACATGTTAGTCAGAGTGAAGGAAGGCACAGGGAAGCTTGGAATATCCACAGTCTGCTTCACGGCCTGCACATTTAACTCTGTTATATGGTTGCATCATGATAACTGCACCTTGAATAAAGACACGGAAGACAGTTCCACTTTGCCCACCTCCTTTATGTGATGTCAGTAGCCTACCATGGTGGAAAGGAAGGCTCTTTGAGTCATCTGAGATATAAGTCTAGAACTTGGAACTTGAGTCAAAACTACAGACACAGCTTCATGGGTCATCCCCATAGAACTTGGAGACATGAGAGTGAATGAGTTTTCAGAGGAAGAAAGACCGTAGAAGATAGGAGAATAATAAATTGAGCTCTGAAGATTGCATAAATCCAGGGCAAAAAGAAGACGAGACGCCAAGGAAATGAGAGGGAAAGAGAGCTCAGTGTAACGTGGGGGCATTTTCAGGACATTGGAGTTGTTCTGCACGACATTGCAATGACGGATACAGGCCATTATACATTTTGTCATAACCTATAAAATTGTGTGGGGCAGAGTGTAAACTATAATGTAAACTATAGTCCACAGTTAGTGGCAATGCTTAAATATGTAACAAATGTACCACACTAATGAAAGATGTTGTTAATGGGGAAAAGTGTGGGAGGGGGAGGAGTGGGGCATATGGGAATTCCCTATATTTTTTATGTAACATTTATGTAATCTAAAGCTTTCTTAAAAATATTTTAAAAAAATAAAGGAGAGAGAGAGAGCTCAGAGAGTTGAGTGTTGTGGACACCCATCAAGGACTGACTTTTAAGGAAAACAAGTTGTTAATAGTGCCTGAGATTACAGAGCACTGAGTGAGCACTGGGCAGCTTGACCACTGGAGAGACACCACTGAGTGGAATCTGATGGGGAGCCATCGGGGTGGCTGACGGGCCCCAGTGGTGAGAAAACAGCAGTGACAGATGTGGATGACTAGTTAAGAGACTCATCGGTAGATGAACCTTGAAGACATCATGCTAAGTGAATAAGCCAGACAAAAAAGGACAAACATTGTATGGTTCCACATATATGAAATATCTAAAATAAGCAAATTCATATTGTTAGGGATTGAATCCTGTTCCTCCCCCAAAAAAGTATGTTCAGGTCCCAACCCCTGGTCCTGTGGGTGTGAACCCATTTGTAAATAGGACCCTTGAAGATGTTATTAGTTAAGCTGTGCCCAAGCTGAATGAGGATGGGTCTTAATCCAGTACAACTGATGTCCTTATAAGCACAGGAAATTGGACAATCAGAGAGAAGCTATGGGGAGCAGCCAGAAGCTGGACATCAACGGGACCTGGAAGAGAAAGGAGATGACGCCTCCATGTACATTACCATGTGACAGGAAAGCCAAGGACCCAAGGAGCTCCGGCCACCAGCCCCAGAATATCACAGTCTTCGGGAAGAAAGCAACACCTTGCTGACACCTTGACTTTGGAATTCTAGCCTCAAAAGCAGGAACCAACAAATTCCCATTGCTGAAGCCAACTCACTGTATGGGATTTGTTTTAGCAGCTAGTCAACTAAAACATAGAGAAACAGAAAGTAGACCAGAGGTTACCAGGGACTGGGGGAGAGGAGGAAATGGGGAGTCACTGTTTATTGGGTAAAGAGTTTCTGTTCATGGTGACAGAAAAGTCATGGTGATAATAGCTAGTAGTATTGGTGGCACAATATTGTGAATGTACTTAATGCCACTGAATCATACCCATACAAATGATTAAAATGGCAAGTTTTATGTGTTATGTATGTGTATGCATATATACATACATACGTATGTAGACATACATGTTATCAGAGTTAAAATTAAAGAAAAATAAATAAGGGATTGAATGAGTCAAAAAAGAAAAAAGCAAAGAAAACAAAAGAAGCCCATCCGTGAAAAGAAGTAGAAGTGGGAGTGGGCACGGCTGGGCCAAGTGTGTGTCAGAAAGCCTGGAAGGGCCCAGGAAAGAGAAAGAGACAATCTGGGCGAGAGGAGGGAACCCAGAGCCCAGGCTGGAAGGAGGCTGGCTCTATTGAAGAGAAGGAGCCCCTCATCTTCTGAACCGGGAACAGTGGGCAGAGGTGAAAAAAAAAACAGAGATATAATGACATGGAGAAGCGATGAACACAGACTATCCCACGGGCCTCTGCCTTTTAAGGAAGATCTACTGAGCTGAAAATTGGGAAAATCTGCTCAGGAAAATCCATCTGCTGAGTTGCTGGGGGGTGGGAGTTACCTGAAGAGAAGGGGGCTTGTTTGCAAGGACCTTGGATGGAACAGACTGGAGGGCACAAGAAGAAAATTTTAACACTGGAGGGAGAGGGTGAGAATTGAATGAAGAGTGAAAGTGGGGAAGGCAAAAGAACTAGTGTGTGGGGAAAAAAAAAAAACAAAAAAAACCACCTAATAAAACAGCAGTAGAAAATACTTCCAAGCTCTTTCCCGTCTCACACTGGCCTAAAATGAGGCCCCAGTCCATTTAGGCTTCCTAATGTCCAATAAGATCAAGAATGGGCAGGCTTGCACAGTGTTCAAGTCTTAGGCTCCAGCCTTCATGAGTCACCGGTTCGGTATTTTCTACTTCAGGCCACCTTTGGCTTCCTGGGACCCCAATCCACTCAGATGCAAAATTGACTTACAGGATCGCGTCAAATTGCCAGATGCCACAGAGCAGAGCAGTGCGTCCAGCTTCTGCAGGTAAACGAACTGCCTGAAAGGAAATGAGCAATGATTTCCCCGGGAGTCCCTTCTGCAATGTCGTTATAGTGTCAGCTTTTGACAGTGAAACGATTTCAGTGGAAGACTCTGGAGTATCCCTCGGAAGGACCTGAGCCCTATTAAAATGATGCCAGTGCATGCTACGTTTCCCATCTCCTTGCCGCACATGAAAAACCCACAGAGGGAGATCCCAGTCACTCAAACGAAAGACCCTGATGCCTAAACCCCTTTGTGCTTTTGGCCTGCAGCTTCCCCTGTGACCCGTTCAGGAATTCCAGATGGAAGACAATCAAGCTTGAGCTCAGAGAGTCGGCCAGCCCAGAGAGGAGTGTTTGCAGCTTTAGTCCAAACTCCAGGTTTCCCGTGTCTGGGAAGCCATGCCTTTCCTTTCCCTCACGTTCTTTGCCAGGCAACAGACCATGAAACGTGGTGCCTCTGCCCTGACCCTTTTACGGAGGACCCTCTCTGTGGTCTTTACCACAAGCTCTGTCCCTGTTGTCTCATGTTACTTCCATCAGGTGGATGTTACCCATCCTTAGTTTTACAGATCTGGAAACTGAAGCTCAAAGAGATTGGGTTGCTTGTCACAGTGAAGGGCTTGAACTGCTGTCTGCATGGCTCCCAAGCACCAGTCTTTAACCACTACACCCCAGGATGGCCAAGGCAGGGTGGGACTCACTGTACCCAGCCCCACGTCCCTGACTCCTATTCTCAGCCAGGCACGTATGAGCCCCAGCAACACCTACACCCAGCAGCTCTGCAGCCTCAACCAGGTGATGGTGAAAGGAAGGTCCTCTGCAGTATCTTGTAAGTTTGTCCAGCACCCGCTAACCAGGGAAGGAAAAGCCACCTTGTAGGGGTGTCCATCTGCCAAGAGCAGAACACGTCCACAGGCCCCCAAAGTTGGAGTCTGATCAAGACCATGTGGTTCATCCACCCCCCACGTTTCTGGAGAGCTTTCCCAGCAGCTGAACCTGGGCTCTGAGACCTCCATTTCCTCTGCTCAGGCATTCCCTCTCTGTTGATAACTGACAGCAGACAGGGCTGCTCGGGAAACTGAGGCTTAGAGAGGTGAGGTCACCTGCCCATGGTCTCCCAGGTGGTCAGTGATAGAATCAGGATTTGATCCCTCAAGTTCCCAGCTCCAAAGCACAGGCTCCTAGACATCCCACTCAATCCTCCCCCATGGACTTGACAAAGAAGACAACTCAGCTCAGACGCTCTTAGCCCACCCTGGCCTTGACCTCAGTCCTGCATTAAGCCACACTGGCCCCAACGTAGCTAATTTGGAATCTTCATCAAGCAGTCAACCAACAAGTATTTTCTGAAGTACCTTGCAGGCTGAGGGGGCCCTAAAAAAAATGAGGTATATTATCTCCTCCAAAGAGCTTATACCCAGGATGGGGTGAGCAAGCTGGCTTATGGGAAGCAAAACAAAACCAGCCTGGCTCTGTGGAATTCCTGGGGAAGGGAGTTGAGGGTAGGAGAGGTGGGGGTAGGGAGATGAGCCCGGAAACCTTGCAGCATTTGGATATATGGAGGGGAGGGGGCAGAGCTAGGGGGAGCTATCAGGACTCAAAGCCGGCTGTGCCCCTCCTCTGTGGGGAAGGCAGCGTGACCCACAGAAAGGAAAGAGAGAGAGGGGAGAGAGAAGGAGGGAGAGAAAGGTAAAGGAGGCAAAAATAAGAGAGAGGAAGGTGACGGTGGAGGCAAAGAACGGCAGGGAAGGAAAGAAGAAAATGGAAGAGGGAGAGACAGACAGAGAGAAAAAAAAGACAAGACCGTCTTGGAAAAAGCAGGAGGATTGTGGGACTCAGTCTGGGCGTTTGAGGGCTCAACCCTCTCTCTTGGTAGGTATCAAGGAGAGAACCTGGAGACGCTCCGTCCCAGCCTTTGGAGAAGCGTCCCTCTCTGACTCTGAAATTTGAGCAAGTGGGCCATCACAGTGGAGGAACCGACAAGCCAGTATAAGCCTTGCCTCGGCCGGTGGACTTCTCAGCAACCACCTTTGGGGGACAGAACCTTGCTGCCCCAGCCACCACTCTACGGCTGGGACTCCCTGGCCAAAGGGGCTTGGTGTGCAGGGGCTCTGCTGGCTGAGGCCCCTCACCAAGGCTGGCACTCTGGTGACTCAGTAGAGCTAAAGGGACTCTCAGAAGAACCTAGAGACCAAAATCACGGAATACACCTTGGTCACCCGGAGAGCAGGGAATTTTGAGTGACAGCTGAACCCCCACTGACCCTTCCTCTCTCCTCTCCTGGCAATGACTTGGCAGAGAAGCTAAGGGGAGCCTCAGCCTCCACTCTCCTTTCCTTGCTAAAAAAGCACAGACACAGAAAGGTAACTTCAAACCTGGGTATGTGGAGGGACTGTGGACCTTTCATTTCTCTTTGACACTTTGAATGAGAGAACGACCTTGATATCCACATTCCAAAGGCACACACAGGATGGACTCTTCTCCTGCTTGTTGGTCTACTTATTTTTTTCTGGGAAAACTCTTGACCACAAAGAGATGCTCCTTCCATCAGGAATTCCCTTTCCTAAGGGCTTTGGGGAACTAATTATCTGGGACATGGATGGCAGGGTTGAGAGATGGTGGCTTATCTGACATGGTTCAAAACTTTATTAGCATTATCCCTACCTTAAATTTAAGCTATACCTCCAGATTAGCCTCAAATGCAAGATATAAAACTGGGATTTTTTTTTTTCTGTTTGAAACTTGACTAAACTTTAATGTACCCTGTATGGCCAAAATGAAAGAAAAAAAAAAGAGAGAGAGAGAGTGGAGTTGGGGGGAGCTTTCTTTCCTTCGGTAATTTCACAAGGAGTGGGTGGTATTTGTAATTCTCCGCTCATCTCCATCTAAAGCAAAAGCAGACGTTTAAGCCTCAAGGCTTTGAGGTGATCATTACAGTTAATAATTAGTATTACCATTAGTCACTTACACTCAATTGAATGCCTACCGTAACAACCATATGGCCTGAGCAGGGCAGGGCGGCTGAACATTCGCCCTGGCTGCATCTCACTCTCGCGCACACGTCACTTGTGCCAGGAAACTCTGCTCCCGCCTGTTCATTGCAGAAGCACCGGGAACTGATATCAGATGCATTCTAATTTGGTGGGGCCTGGTGCTTGTCTGAGATAAATGCATCAAGTCAAGGCTCCTCAATCCTCTAGCTGTGGTTTCTCGACTCAACCCCCCTGACCCGTTCAGAGTCTTTGCTATACAATTTGCCTCTTGTTCAAATAATTTGCAATTACCAGACACCAGCCAGTGGCTGATAAGGCTAGAATATAAAAGACCAACAGGCTCCGATTTCAAAAGGGAGCTTAAAGTTTGGAGTGGTTACTAACAACGAGGGATCAAGAAGATGAAAGAAAAAAATCCTGGTATAATTACAAATGAGATGGTACCATCACAGCTACAAGACAGGAACTCCGACTCCTGACTCTCAGTCTCTGAAGAGAATCTATCAATCATCAGCTCTCAGGATGGAAACTCAAATCCCATAATGATGTACATACCTCAATTTTTCTTGTAGAATCATGTCGTCATTAGTTGCTGGCCTAGTTGGAAAGAGCAGAAGCTAGGTGCCTGTCCTCTAATTCCTTCCTCCCTCCTCCCTCCTTCCCTCCCTCCCTCCTTCCTTCCTTCCTATTCTTCTCCCTCTGCCTCTTCCTCCTCCTCTCCTCTCTTTCTCTCTCTCTCTATAAACATTGTTCACACATGTTTATAATGTGCTGGACACTGGGCTAGAAGATGAGAATGAGTATTCCTGACAACAAGAAACTTACAGGGGGCGGATGTGGCTCAAATGGTTGGGCATCCATCTCCCATATAGAGGGACCTGGGTTCGATCCCCGGGACCTCCTGGTAAAATAAAGAAAAAGTATAGACAGTGTGTGGGCCGCCAGGGCCCGCGAGCGGGCATGCCAGGCACTGCCGAGCCAAGCAGGAGGCAGAGGTGCAACCCGGAAGGTGCTCGGTGCCCTCAGGCCAACACCCGAGGCAAGGCAGGGGCAGACCCCAGCCAGAGCAGAGCCTGACTTCCCGCCGTCCTTGCCAAGTAGCTCTACCAGTGAAGCCCTGGGGGGCCGAGGGAGCAGCTTCACTCATACAAGAAGTGGGGACACTCTGAGATGTCCCAGAATAGATCCCCCAGTTGGCTCTTCTTCTACCCAAAGGGAGTACCTGAAATTCCACCATTAGAATTTTGGAATCCAGAAGTCTTGCATCCTTACCAAAGGGCAAAGTTCCCTGGAAAGCATCGCCTATAGGCAGGTCCCACTTGAAAGGGTGAACCGCTGATAGCAGCTTCCTGTGAGACTCCAGGGAGGTCAAGGACTTCAGGGAAGGGTCCTTGGAGGGGAGCAGAAAGAGGGGCAGAGCGGAAGGGAACAGAAACGTGTCTCACCTGCTTCAGCCTTGCCTGGGCTTAGCCTGGCAGACTGACAATGCTGGATACGAAGAGCAGCCTCCAGATTAGTTTAAAATGCAAGGCAGAAACATGTAAATTATTTTATTCGAAACTTGCCTAAACTTTAATATACCCTTTGAAGGCAGTAAGAAAAAGAAGAAAAAAAAGAAAAGAAAAGAAAGGCACTTATTCTCCTATAATTTTAAAAGGAGTGGGTGGCATTTGTCATTCTCCCCTTGTCTCCATCCTAAGCAAATGCAGACATTTAAGGCACGTGGCTTTAGAGGGTTTCGTTCTTCCGCCCTGCAGACTTTATGGAGCACCCACTGAGTGCCAGGCTCTGTGCCAGGGGCTAGCGGCTGAGGCAGGAGGGGGTGGGGGCTTCTTTCTGCTCTGGTGCCCCTTTGTGTGGCTGGAGCCTCTGGTGCTGAGCCCAGGGCTCACGGGTGATTGGCAGCAGCTGGTGCCCTGCATGCAGGTCCCCCCACAATGCCCTCTCCCAAAGACCCACAGAGAGGGCTTGGCAGCCATAGGGTGCATCAAACAAACAAGCCCTCATCAAAGGGCTTACCTGCAGGTTAGAAAAATAAACCAACAGGTGAAATGCACGTTCTGGTAGCTACCTGCCGAGCCTCTTAATCTGTCACTTAAATCTACAGCCCTTAGCTATAATTGAACAACCTACTGCGTCTATTATGAAGAGGAGGAGGAGGAGTTGTTGAAGTTGTGGAGGGTGGAGGAAAATAAATTTCCCTTCAAAACTCGTCAATAAGAAAGTCTTTGTGTTAAAGGAATGGCATGCTGGCTTCGTCACTGCAGAAGAAAACAATCCATCCAGGGCACTCTGGAAGCGGCCATTGCTCGGTGTGGGTCTACAGCACTGCTGAGAGACCCTTATACTAGACAGGCACCTCAGCAAAGCCTCTCTAAAAGCACGAAAGAAGCTGTCTGGAGGACAACTATAGAAAAAGTGCATCGTCCCAATTGCTCTATATTATTAAAAGAAAGAAAGAGAGAGAGAGAGAAGGAGGGAGGAAAGAAAAACGCTCAATAGGACGTCGCATCCAAACCCCCATTTACAAGCTCTGAGAAGATCACAGGGTATGGCAGTGATTTCGTGAAGAATAAATCCTTCCAAGCTAATTGCTGCACGTCTCCCGGGAGTTCAAGAGGAAGCAATGGCGCCTGACCTTCTGGAATAAGAGGATCTCCCAAGCATGCCTGTCCCTCTGAAAGGGAGTGTGATATAAAATGCAGGAGGTGGTTATGGTGCCTGTGTCACGATTATTGGACTGAATTGTCTTTGAGAGATTCTTCCACGGAGAATGAAGAGGATGCATTTTCCCCAAAGACAGGAATGCTGGGTAGACAACAATAACAGAGGTCCACTAGAGACAGACTTACTACCCCAAATCCACACATATTCACATTCTGCAAAGCCTAGTTGTGCCTGATTTCACCTGAATGTGGCATCCTGTCCTGAGTGTTTGCCTTTGCCTGGTCTTCCCTCAGAGGCTGGGATAGACAGAATGGACCGCCCCCCCCCCAAAGATGTCCATGTCCTCATCCCTGGGAACCGAGAATCTGCAGATGTGGTTAAGGTTATGGACCTTACAAGAGGGAGACTCTCCTAGATTATCCAGACAGGCAAAATCAAATCACATAAGCCCTAAAAAGAGAGAACCAAAGAGATGATGCAACAGAAGGAGAAGGTGGAGCAATTCAAAGTGTGAGAGGGACTCGATCTGATGTTGCTGGAGGGATCCACATGGAAATCTTGAGATGGACCTCGAGCAGCTTCTAGAGGCAAAGCTCGGCCTCTGGTTGACAGCCAGCAAGGAAATGGAGACCTCAGTCCTACAACTGCAAGGCTCTTAATTTGGCTGACCACCTGAGTGAGCCTAGAAGCAGGTTCATCCCCAGAGCTTCCAGAAAGGAACCCAGTCCAGCTGACACCTTGATCTCGGCCTTATGAGACTTTAAGCAGAGGACCCAATTGAACCACATTGTGCCCGGGCTTCTGACCCACAGAACAGTGAGATAATAAACTTGTGTTGTTTTCAGCCACTAAGTTTGTGGTCATTTGCAACAGTTGTACTAGAAAACCAATATGGAGGCCATGCACACGGTTCACCTACTACAGCCCGCTGGAGCCATGGAAGCATTCACTCCAGCATCTTGTGATTTTCTTGGCAGCTACCTGGGAGGATAAGGTCTCTGGGTTTATCAGCCTCGTCATCATTCTTTTTCTGAATTTTCCACAATAACACAGCAATAGCAATTAAAAAATGAATTATTGAGCACCTACTATGTCATAGGATTTTATAGTCTTGCAGTATTTCAATCCTTATGAATATATGTAGATAGATATTTTACAGATCAAAAAACTCTCCGTATCACTACATCCTAAAACACGGGAATAAGAGTAATACTTACTTCACTGGACTGTTACATTTTGGCTTGGCAGAAAATTTAATTTTTATTTATTTGATTTATAAGGACAGGAGAGAAATACTTCTCCCAAGGGCTTCTTTTATGGAAAGACCTTGCAGAGCTGAAAGTAAATGACTGATACCTTCATTGCTTCTTTTAAAAAAAAAAAAATTTTTTTTTATTACAGTAGTTGTAGGTTTACAAAAAATCATATAGAAAGCACAGAGTTCCCATATTAACCCTCACCACATACAGTGTCCCCTATTATTAACTTTTTGTATTAATGTGGTACCTTAGTCACAATTGATGAACTAAATATTATTATGTTATTAACTACCATCCATGATTTATATTAGGGCTCACTCTTTGTGTTGTATGGGTTTTTTGTGGTTTTTTTTAATATAATGTAGCATATATGCAAACTAAAATTAGCATAGTCTAATTATTCCATATAAGTGAAATCATACAATATTTGTCTTTTTGTGTCTGGCTTATTTCACTCAACATGATGTCTTCAAGATTCATCCATACTGTAATATGTGTCAGAACTTCATTCCTTTTCATGGCTGAAAAATATTTCATTGTATTTATATATGACATTTTGTTTATCCATTCATCCATTAATGGATATTTGCATTGTTTCCACCTTTTAGCAATTGTGAATAATTCTGCTATGAACATTGATGTGGAAATATCTGTTTGAGTCCTTGCTTTCAATTCTTTTGGGCATATATCTAGAGATGGGATGGCCAGGTCATATGGTAGTTCTATACTTAACTTTCTAAAGAACTGCCAAACTTTTCCACAGCAACTGCACTGCTTCACATTCCCACCAACAATGTACAAGGGTTCCTATTTCTCCATATACTCTCCAACACTTATTTTCTGTTTTTGTTTTTTTTTAATAGTAGCAGTTCTAGTGGGTATGAAATGGTATCTTATTGTGGTTTTGGTTTGCATTTCCCTATTGGCTAATGATGTTGAGCATATTTTCATGTGCTTATTGGCCATTTGTATATCTTCTTTGGAGAAATATCTATTCAAGTCTTTTGCCCATTTTTAGTTGGGTTGTTTGTCTTTTTGTTCTTGCCTTGTAGGAGTTCTTTCTTCTCAATATTAAACCTTTCTCAGATATATGGTTCCCAAATATTTTCTCCCATTCTGTAGGCTGTCTCTTCACTTTCTTGATAATGTCCTTTGATGAACAAAAGTTTTTCATTTTGAAGTTCCATTTATCTTTCTTTTTTTTTTTTTCCATTGCTCATGCTTTTGGTTTAAAGTCTAAAAACTCATTGCCTAACATAAAGTCTTGAAGGATGTTCCCCTATGTTTTATTCCAGGAAGTTTATAGTTCTAGTTCTTATATTCAGGTTTTTTTTATGCATTTTGAGTTAATGTTTGTCTATAGTGTGAGATGAGGGTCCACTTTTATTCTTTCGCATGTGGATATCTAGTTTTCCCAGCACCATTTGTTGAAGAGACTCTTCTTGGCACCCATGACTTGGCACCCTTGTCAAAAATCAATTGGCCTTCCATGTGAGGGTTTATTTCTGAACTTTAAATTCTATCCCATTGTTCTATATGCCCATTGTTGTGCCAGTACCACACTGTTTTGATTACTGTAGCTTTGCAATAAGTTTTTAAAAAAGATTTATTTATTTCTCTCCACCCCCTTATTGTTTGCACTCACCATCTGCTCTCTGTATCTGTTCGTTGTCTGCTCATCTTCTTTTTAGGAGGCACCAAGAACCGAACCCAGGATCTCCCATGTGGTAGGCCGGCACCCAACTGATTGAGCCACATCTGCTTCCCTGCAATAAGTTTTTAAATTGGGGAGTGTGAGCCCTCCAAAGTCATTCTTCTTTTTCAAGATGTCTTCAGCTATTTGGGACTACTCACCCTTCCATATGAACTTGAGGATTGGTGTTCCTTTTCTGCAAAGAAAGTTGTTGGGATTTTTATTAGGATTGTGATGGATCTGTATAATGCTTTAAATTAATATATTAACAATATTTAATCTTCCAATTCATGAACATGGAATGTCCTTCCATTTATTCAGGTCATCTTTAATGTCTTTCAGCAATGTTTTATAGTTTTCTATGTACAAGTCTTTTACCTTCTTGGTTAAATTTATTCCTAGATATTTTACTATTTTAGTTGCTATTGTAAATGGAATTGTTTTCTTGATTTCTTTTTCAGATTGTTCATTACTAGTGTATAAAAACACTACTATTTTTACATATCAATCATGTTCCCTGCCATTTTGCTGACTTTATTTATCAGCTCTAGTAGCTTTGTTGTGGATTGTTCAGGATCTTCTATATATGTCATCTTCACTGACCTCTATAAGGATTGAATAAGATAAAGAGAGGTTGTAACTCACCCAATTCACACAAATAATAAGAGGTAGAGTTTGCACTAAAATCCAGTTTGGTCTTACCCAAATCCATGCTTTTTCTAACATGGTACACATCCTTAACAGCTTCACTGAGAAAGCACCAGAAACGACATGGAGCTGACCAACATTCAGTATCACTTCATGACCTCAAGATCCTCCAGTGTCTCAAATATATGTGGTAGCAGGAAGAGAACTGGACTGGGAGTCAACTGACCAGGTCCCTCGGCCAATAGATCTATGGGGAGCAGGGGGTCAGGGGAGGTTAGGAACATCTTGAAAGTTGCAGCGAGTTCCCAGTTCTCAGTTGGTTTTCAGTTTTCACTGGGTTCTCTTGGGCCTT
>JAQZBX010081317.1:0-13691 GCA_029593785.1 Cabassous unicinctus | reverse complement strand
ATATACACATAGCTGTATACTGTTATTCTTTTTTAAGGCATAATCTACAAATTTGAAACTAAATGTAGTCAACCTGGAAAGGCTATTCCATTACCAACCCCTCCTCCCTCAGAGACATATTTCTTTCTCATTGCTAATAAGTGTCCCAGAGTTAAGACTCTTCTTACCTCACTGCTGACTAAGGCTCTTTTCATTTCAGACTTTGGGTCACTTGGAAAAAGCTGTGGTTCTTGAACTTACCTTGAAGCATGTGAAAGCCCTAACAAATCTAATCGATCAACAGCAACAGAAAATCATTGCCCTGCAGAGCGGTCTACAAGCTGGTGAGTGGCCAAGTCTGGCTATCATTTCTTAAGAGTTTTAGTGCAAATAGAGAACTGTGGGTTTCCACATCTGGTGTATAAAATATCCCCACAACAATTTGCTTTTGCACATTCATTGGGGGACATGCAGTTTTATCTTTCCTAAAAGGTCAGGCTTTCCATTTGGAGTGCTGCTGTGTGCCACCTGGCGTGAATACACGTTAATCAAATGATAAAATATTTCTGTGGCATTTCTGGGCTCTGGGTGATTTTTTTCCTCCCCTTTAAAATGTCAAGGCACCTATAATCTGTGTTGTGGGTGTTTTGCAGTCGGTTTTCTTAGCCTTCTTTCATTGGAGAGTAGATCATGGGTATGCCCCAGCATTTTCCTGTTTCTTTGCTTCCTTATCGCTTGGGGTGTGGTGTGGTTCTGGCAGTATGACAGCAGGAGTTTTTCCTGCATTTCATGTGGTTCCCTGAATAGCCACTAGGTATCTTGGTGAGTTGCACAATGTAATGAAACCTCTGGTGTTTCATCATTGTTTCTACCTACTTCCAGAGAATCAGAGTCACCTTCTAACCTTTTAGTCTCATCCAGTCCAGATAATACTGTACAGATTTGTGAGAAATTTTCCTATGCACTCCCTCATTCCATTCTTCTTTGCCTTTCTTTCCAAGGCTAGTCGTATGGAAATCACCAAAACCCAGCATATGCTTCAGCCAGTTTCCTCACTTGAAAGTCATTGAAAAAGAGCTCACTTTGAGTACTATTTTCCTTTCATTTATTTTATTTTATGATTGTGTGGGCTCTGTCCATCTTGCCACTGTGAGATTGATGCTTTTCTATAAGTTGACCCTAGGATTTATAAACATATTAGGATGCTCATTGCTGTGTCACTTATAATGACACCTCAGAACAACCTACAAATTCAACAAGAGGTGAAACAATCCATCTCTATTAATTATGGTCCATTTCTATAATGGGATATTGTGCAACTATTCAAAATCATATGTTATCTCTGGGTGATAGGACTGTGGATTCTTTTTATTTTATTCTTTATATCTTTTCAGTATAATCTAAATTTTCTCTGAGCATAGTGCTTTTGGAATTGGAAACACACATTTCCAAATGGAATTTTTTAACGAAAAGGAAAGCTCCCACTGTTTGGAGTATGGGTATCCAGGCAAACCACAGGGCCTTCTGAAATGTCTTCCTTTGGGTCTGTGTTTCCCAGGTGAGCTGTCAGGGAGAAATGTCGATGTAGGTCAAGAGATGTTCTGCTCAGGTTTCCAGACGTGTGCCCGGGAGGTGCTTCAGTACCTGGCCAAGCACGAGAACACTCGGGACCTGAAGTCTTCGCAGCTCGTCACCCACCTCCACCGCGTGGTTGCAGAACTGCTGCAGGGTAGCACCTCCAGGAAGTCATCAGACCCAGTTCCCCAAATGATGGACTTCAAGGAGAAACCCACCTCCCTGGCCAAAGGCTCAGAAGGGCCTGGGAAAAACTGCGTGCCCGTCATCCAGAGGACATTCCCTCACTCGAGTGGTGAGCAGAGCGGCAGTGACACGGACACAGACAGTGGCTATGGAGGAGAATCAGAGAAGGGAGACTTGCGTGGCGAGCAGCCATACTTCAAAAGTGATCACGGACGCAGGTTCACCATGGGAGACAGGATCGGCGCTATTAAGCAAGAATCCGAAGAACCCCCCACAAAAAAGAGCAGAATGCAGCTTTCAGATGATGAAAGCCATTTCACTAGCAGCGACCTGCTCGGCTCCCCATTCCTGGGCCCACACCCACACCAGCCTCCCTTTTGCCTGCCCTTCTATCTAATCCCACCATCAGCAACTGCCTACCTGCCCATGCTGGAGAAATGCTGGTATCCTACCTCTGTTCCCCTGTTATACCCGGGCCTCAACGCCTCTGCTGCAGCCCTTACCAGCTTCATGAACCCAGACAAGATCTCGGCCCCCCTGCTCATGCCCCAGAGACTCCCTTCTCCTTTGCCAGGTCATTCGTCCATCGACTCTTCTGCTCTGCTCCAAGCTCTAAAGCAGATCCCACCTTTAAACTTGGAAACCAAAGACTAAACTCTTTAGGGGATCTTGCTGCTTTGCTTCCCTTCCTCTCCCCTACTTAAAAAAAAAAAAAAAAAAATGTTTTTGCAAGTGCAGTGAGATTGTTCCAGTGTGTATGCCGAGATAATCTGAGATGTGGAGAGAAGATTCAGGGTGTGTGTGCGCGCGTATGTGTGTGTTGTGTGCCTGAGTGTTGGTATAGGACATAAATCTCCTCTTGGCTTAGGGAAGACATGAAGGATTGCCTGACATCAGCAGATTTAAGGGGGATGGTAGCACACTTCTGGGCTTTTCCCCACCCAGAGATTAGCCCCCTTTGATACAAATCAGCTGGAATTTCAAAAGCGTCAGAGCCTTGTTCTGAGTCACTCTTCAGTTTGGGAGCCAAGGCTTTGAGAAAAAGGTACTTTCAAAAGAGGGCTTTCCAGTGCACAGCTCCTGGCCAGCTGTTAGGACCCCACCCTCCTGCCTTTATTGTCGATGTGACTCACCAGACAGGGAGAGGGCAGCCAGACTGAACTTGGGTGCAATTCTGCTCAAGTGGTGAGGTAGCAGACACTGGCATTGCACGGTAGTGGTTTGGGGAGATTTCCATCAGGTTTGCTCCCCACCCCTGCCTCAGATGAATAAAGAGAATGTAGTTCCCTACTCAGGCTTTCATAGAGATTAGCTCATTAAGGAACTGAAAAGGGCCCTCTTGTATAAGTTGAGCTGCCAGGGAAGCAAGGAGTTCTTCAGGCCTCTGTATCTGGGTCTCACTATTCATCCTTGCTGTCCAGGGAACTAAACCAGGGTCTGAGAGATGCAGACATATAAGTTCCGAGCACCCCAAAGTGCACAAAGCTGAGTAATAAATTGCTACCTGCAACAAACAGAGCTAGACTCGGTTTTAATTTCTACCCTAAAACTCCTATTAACCAAGCTTAGCTTCTCAGAAGCCTAACCAATCTTTGGCACCGCAAGCTCCTTTCTCTAGGCTAATTCCTCTTGCCCGATGGCATATGGAGTGTACTGAACTGCTAAAAACGATTCTATCTCCTTCAGAGAAGTTTTATTTTTGGTCCAGAGTCCTTGTTTTCCTGAATTGTCCAGCTAGCCCTGCACCAGCTTTCAAAATGCACTATGCTTGATTGCCGACTGTGTTTGAACTTTTCCTTTTCCTGTTTTTATTTTGGTATAAAGTCATTGCCTTTATTTGTAAAACTGTTATAAATATATATTATATAAATATATTAAAGAGGAAAATGTTTCAGATGTTTTATTTGTATAATTATTTGATCTACAAAGTGAGAAAAATGAATGTATTCCTGTTTTTGAAGAGAAGAATAATTTTTTTTTTCTCTAGGGAGAGGTACAGTGTTTATATTTTGGAGCCTTCCTGAAGGTGTGAAATTGTAAATATTTTTATCTATGAGTAAATGTTAAGTAGTTGTTTTAAAATACTTAATAAAATAATCCTTTTCCTGTGGAAGAGAAAGATGGTCTCCTACATTTTTTAAATAACTCGATTGTGTTGTCATGTGGCTGTCTCCTTATGTCCTTCCTCTTTGAAGGCAGCAACTAGTTAATCTTGGTGTACTTTCATTCGGCATTTCACGTGCTTTGTATTCAGTTAGAATAAGCTTAGTCAACTTAGTAGGTAAATATTTGTTTAATTTTTTTTTTCAAGCTAACTCTTGCCAGGGCTTCAAACCATATTACAAGAAGAGAAAAAAAAAAGCACATTTCTTTTTCAGTCTGTTTTAGTCATGGTCCCAGAGCTTGACAGAAAACCAAGGTATGAAATCGTGGGCTGGAATGTCTGGGAAGCTTGCTGGAGGGATAGGCACATTGAGAAAAGATTTAATGGATTATTATGCAATAATTGATGCTGGGGATAGCACCTCTTTGCCAAGGCCGTCAAACTTTTTCAAATCTAGCAAGATCTAATGGATTTGCCATATCCTGTCTTATTGCTGCTAAAGGCAACATTCCATAATTATTTTCTACATCCTTCCTGGACTTCCTCTCACTGGGTGTGTTTGTGCATGAATAAATATTGCTGTTCCTTAGTCAAGTGCTCTTGTTAAAAAAAAAAAAAAAAAAATTAAAAAAATTCCATGGGAAAAGAAGTGGAAAATGACCTGGTGGATTTTTGCCTCTCCCCTTCATCTTGATTTTCAGCATTCCTATTGGAGATTCCCTCTCAGAGGTGTCCTGATGTTTTCTGATGGCTGGTGCCAGAACCCTCAGCTTGTCTGGAGCCCATGGAGGGGACCTGCCACCAGGGAGTTCTCAGCCAGGCAGAGGCACCACCTGCTTGTCGTGACTGTTTAGTTCAAATGTCTCCTGATGAGCCAGTGATAGTGAGCTTTGCCTGCTAGTGTGAGATGCAGAATGCACAGGCTAAAAGGCATGATTGTGCACGACTGTGCCCTGGTGGCGTGCTGTCCTCTTGAGACCTGGACCAAAAGTTAGATCTGATCTGGTTCTATCTTTGGTATCAATGAGTTGGTGATCTAACATCTCCCCTCTCTGAACCTGTTTTAACTCAGTAAAATGAGATTCTGAGCCCTTCTCACATGTCTTATAGCAAGTAGTTGGCAAATTCTGTGAGTCCCTCTTTCTCCCAACTTCCCAGGGCCTAGGTTTCTGAGTTTCCTGCCTGCTAACCCCCTGAATTCCTCCACAAGTTGCTAGACTTTTTCTGAAAACAAACAAAAAACCAAATAAGTTTATCGTGATGATGGAGCTGGGGGTTGAAATCAAGGCCAAAATCTTTTGCATGCTCTTCTCTTTCCTGGGCCTTGACTCAAGGAGTAGCTGTGGGGACAGAAGGAAGTGGTTCAACCAAGCTGAACTAAAAAAAGATTTGAGGGTTCAACACACAGTCAGCCTAGAATCCTCCTACCAGAACCTGTCCCTATCAAACACCCCCCAAAAGTTGCAGCTGTCTCTCTGCCTCTTTTCTGCTTCTTGGTTGCCCTTGACCTTCATTTTCGCCCTATTTCAGCAAGATCCAAGTGCTTGCGGGAGGGGAGAGCAGAGGAGGGGCTTGCACCCCAGCCTTTCACCCATTCGCGACAAAGAGAACCTCTGTTTGAAACGGGATGTGTGTGCATGTGAGGGGGTGAAGCATTGGCATTGGGGACAAGGAGAGGTGGCAGGGAGAGTGGAGGCTTGGGATCTGACCGCCTTCAGACAGGGCGTGATCCTCGCAGCTCAGCCGGGCCTGCGGGGATGGTCTCACCCAGCGATGACCTGCCTCGCCTGTTGACGCAACGTCACGTTTCCGACTGCAGCCCTTTCATGTGCGGCTGGCGGCTAAATGCGGCTGCCGGTTCCTGGAAGCAGACGTGCCTGGCACCGCGTCAGCAGAAACCTGATCCCGAGGGAAGCTTGGCACGGCCTCGGGATCGCTCGGCCCCCAGAAATAGGGTCTGGCAGCGGGCGCCGGGCAGCCATCCGCCCCCCTTCCCCTACCTCCCGCTCCCTCCCTTCCACCTCCCGCCCCTGGCCGAGCAGGAGGGAATCTGAGCCCTCTCTCGTGGGGGTGGGAGGAAGGGCCAAGCAGGGTAGGGAGCTGGATTTAGGCAGAGCATTGGGACAAGGACCTAATTAACCACAAGCTAGAAGCTTCACATAAGTCATCCCTCAATAATGTGGCCTAACAACCTGGAAATACCATTATGTGTACTGTTACAATTCGCATTTTGTAGATCAATAAAAGCAGGCTCAGAGAGGGAAGGTAACTTGCTTAAGGTCACAGAGCTTCTGATTGGCTAAGCCATCAACAGGCTGGTGAATCTGCTGGATTGTGGATCTCCTAACTGGATCCAAGGTGAAGGCTTTCATGGAGCCTGGCTGTTAGTAATGTCAATACTGATACTCTTACTAGCAACAGCTAACTCTGTATAGCACTTAGTATTTGCCCAGCACTCTTCAAAGTGCTCCACATACAATAACTCAAATTTTCACAGCCAATTCCATGAGGCAATTTTTATTACAGCAATAGTAGGTGCTATTATTATTCCCCTTATACAGTTAAGGAAATGTAGGCACAGAGAGGTTAATTAACCTACTTAAGGTCACACAGCTCCAGTAGTGAATCAATTTAAACCAACACAGTTTGGGTCCAAGTCTGTGTGCTTAACAACAAAACCACACTGCCCTTCTTGTTAAATAATAGTAATAATAATAAAAGCAACAATAATAACAACTATTGCAATCATATTCTAGGCAGTTTCCCTATGCCAGGCACTTCATTAAGCTCTGTACATGAATGATCTCTATTTCCCATAGCAACTGTGAACAGTAAATACTAACATGCCCATTGTACAGATGAGAAAACTGGAACTCAGGGAAAATGACTTGTCCAAGGTAGCACATCATGTAAGGGGCACAGCCATTCCCTTCCTCTGGTATGCTGCTGCTTATAAACTGAGCTCCTGCAATGTTGGCTTCCGACATACTTTACCTCATTTAATTCTCAAAATGGCCCTGCCAGGTAGGAACTATTATCCCCAGTGTATAGATGAGATAACTGAGGCTTGGAGTAATTAAAGTTCTTTGGCCCAACTCCTTGATTCCATGCAAATGCCCCCACAGACCATCCCCCACAGTCAAGAAATGGACCCATTCTCTAGTCAAAGAAACTAAACAAGCTGGACCATAGAAGTCCATGTTACTATGCCGAGAACCAGAATCTGGGTTTGAGGAAATTCTATATTGAAGTGTTCTAGGGTGGGGATGTCAAGGGCATTCATTTTCTTGCCTCTCTTAAGATTAGGTGAGCTCAGAGAGGGGCCTGGGACAATGATGATATATGGGCCTTTTGGGGCAAGGCCATTCTGCTGGAGGGAATGGGCTGAGAGTGGGTCCCAAGCTCTCTTGCTGGAAGGGAGTCTCAAGGGCTCAGAGACCAGGTCATTTTAGCTCCTGTTTTTCTTGGGTTCAGCCCACTCACACCCTGGCCCATCTTGCCCCCTTGGCCTTCGCCCAAGTATTTGGCTGGTGAAGGGGTAAGCAATAGGCCACTTCTCTTTGTGAAATGGGGCCAGTATCCCAGGTTGGAGCTTGACGTGCTGCCAGCTTTTTCCTCAGGCATCTGGAGCCTATGGTGAGTCTCAGAGCAGAGAGAGAATGTGTGAGTTCCCAAGCGGTTTCATATAAAGACCACGTGTCAAGGGGATCGTCGTGTTCTCCTGAGACCCAGAATTCCCTGAGGTGCCACGTCGTACGGAGGGAGGGAAGTCTCCTCAGCTTCCTTTTTATCTGCCTCATATATTGTAATGGTTTGTTTTAACTAGAGTTCCATTGCTTTAAAAAATCACAGGTTTGGAAGGCACCAAACGACAGCCCCTTCCTCATGTATGGCCTTCACCTCACTGCTCCCTCTAGGATCCAGGGAGAGGATCCTGAGGCCATTCAAAGCCACCCCCTCCACCCCCAGCCAGCACCACCCCCCTGTTTATCCCGAGCCATCTGTTTGGCCTGACTACCACAGCAGAACATGAGATGGGCGAAGCCTATCCCATTGGCTGTGGAAGCCACTGACATGTTTGTCGCGGCTGAGCCATCCAGTCTTGTGATGTGGCTGGATTGGGGCCCAGAAGGTATCTTCCGCTATAGATGGGACCCTCCCTTCCCGGGAAATTTCAGCAAAGACATTGAGGTGGGACATCAGGACATCAGAGAGCTGTTAGGTAGGGGGCTTAGCCTCAGGCTGGGCCAAAAGGATGGGGGCAGCTAGCCTCTGCTATACTCCTAAATCCTAATCCTATTCTCTGCAGTGCCCCCTCTCTGCCTCCATCTTCGGGTGGGCAAAAGGGAGGAAACTTGTGCTTATTTATTTGTTTGAAGTGAAAATCTTTTTTTTTTTAATTAAAAAAAAAAATTATACCACATGATGAATGGGAATATGCACGGGTGGGGGGAGGTGAAGGAGTAGGGGCCACAGGGGAATTCAAATGGGAAAAAAGGAGGGGAAACTACTTCCTTTCCAAAAAAAAAAAAAATTGTGTTTCTTAAAATTTTAAATAAAATACATGTCACCTTTGTACTATGGAGAATTTAAACAATATACAAAAGTAGACAGAATAGCATAATGAACCCTCCCTGTATCAATCACCCAATAATTCATGCCCAGTTCCATTCCACATGTAATGCACATCCCCATCCACTTCCCTTGCTCATATATTATTTTGAAGCAAATGCCAGACATCATGTAATTTTATTCCTAAATCTTTTTGGGTGTATCATTAAAAGATAAGTATTCTAAAAATAATTACTACAATAACATTATCACACCTAAAAAAAAATTAGCAATGCCAGAAGGCAATTTTTAAAATTTTCTGAATAGAGTCCAGGATGGGTTCAAGATTTAAAAGCATAAAAAGTTATCAGTGAAAGAGAGTCTTGCTTCCCTGTCCCCATCCATCCTCCTTCATCCCTGCCACCCTTCCCACTCCACCCCCGAGCTTTCCCCATCAAACTCACCCACAAGTAGGTAGGTAAGCACTGTTTTCACCTCTTTGAGAGTGTATTTATGCATGTACATGCAAATACGAATGTGTTTGTCCCCTTTTTCCATGCAAAAATAGCATGCTATTCACACTGTTCTGCATTTATTATTTAATGTAAGATTGTCTTGGGGTGCTATTCACATGAGTACAAAGAAAGGTTTTCACTTCTTTTTTTTACAGCTGCATAGTATTTCATTGTATAGATGTATTATAATTTATTTGACTGGTTCTCTATTTTGGGCTTTTGCTTTATTTCTGATCTTTTGCTATTATCAACAAGGCTGTAATGAATAAGTTTATACACACGTCATTTTGCACATGTATAACTATATTTATGGGATAAACTCCCAGAATGGGATTGCTGGGTCAGATGTCATGCATATCTGTCATTCTGAAGGATATGGTCAAACTGCCTTCCATTGGGCTATTATAGTTCACACTCCTTTAGCAACCCAGGGGAGTTGCCTGTTCTGGAAAGCAGTTTGCAGATGTCAGAAGACCAAGTGATTCCCCTTCCAGCTTTACCTAAGGAAGCTACCAATCAGAGTTTCAAAGATTAAACTACAGGGATTGGAGATCTCTGTGACATTCATATATAAATATATATATATATATATTTTTTTTTTTAATTGAAAATCAGGAAAATGGCCCACAAGGAGGCTGGTTGAGTAACTTATGGTTTGTGCAAATACTGGAATGCTAAATAATCCTGAAAATTATATCAGGAAAGAATATTTATTATTATTTGTTCTATTATTAAAGGGTAAAAAGGAGGTCACAAAACAGTATGTTCAGAATTATGTTATTTTTCAACAAAGCATAACGTGTGCTTTAAAATGTTCTCGCTCTCTACCTCAGTTTCCACACCATAAAATGAGGACAATAATCAGTGTATTGAATTGTTGTAAAGATTAAATGAGTTAAAACGCCTAAAGTGCTTACAACAGTGTCTGGTGCAAAGGAAGCTCCATGTCAGGGTTAGCAATAATTAGTGTTGCCATTCATATTTTCATTATTAACTGTATTATATTTGCATATGAAAAAGGCTTGACAGACAATATAACAAACTTTTAACCATCTTGACAGGACTTAGAAATATTGTTACTAAGGACATTTTTTATTTTCTGTCTCTTTTCTTCCTTCCTTCCTCCCTCCCTCCCTTCCTTCCTTCCTTCCCTCCCTCCCTTCCTTCCTTTCTTTTTCTCTTTTTTCTTTTTTTTCCAACAAATGTGTGGTTTCTATAATATATATTATCATGAAATGCCAAAAAAAAAAAAAGACAAGAATGGAATTCTGAGGTATTCTTGGAAATCTGCACTCAGCAAAGCCCCAGGAGATGACATGAAAAGAACAGGCAGGAGGCTTTGTTGGTTTTTGGCAGCTCAGCCTTGGGCCGGCCAGCCATACACACTTGAGAAGGTAATTCCCTTTCAATGGGTTATTGCAAGGGTCTGGGGAAGGCTCTGCCTGACCACATGCACGTAGAAGCTTTTAAAAGGGACTTTAACAATTAGAGCTATGACAACAAGTTAAGACTACACTCAGTAGCCCATGAGGATCTTGAGGCAGGGGACCCAACTCATTTACTGCCCCTCAGTGTTGAGAAATTCAGTCAGTGTTTACTGAATGAGTGAGTGAACCTAGACTCTGCTGTGTGACCTTGGGAAAGTTCTTTCACCTGAGTCTCAGTTTCTTCAACCACCAGACAGGAATATTAGTGGTCTCCTACAGATTATTGTGAGAATGAAAAGAAATCTGTATGTAGAGTAAATAGCATGTAGCTCAAATCAGGTTGGTACCTAGACATTTGTTGAATAAATGAATGAAAGCAAGGAATGACAGTTACAGGAACTTATTCACACTAAAGTGTAAATGACTGACATAAAGTTCTTTCCTGAAAGAGGTTTTGTATGGAATAAAGGGAGAACCCGGAAAAAAATCAAGTATATGTATCAGACTCTGTGCCAAGTATAGTACTAGGCACTATGCATGCCTCATCTTATATAATATCCATTTTTCACTTAGAGAAATTGAGACTCGGTGAAATTATGTGATTTACCCAAGGTCACACAGCAAGTAGGTGGTACAGCCAGGATGTAAACCTACATGACTGAAAAGTCCTTGCTGAAGAGCCCTGGATGCCAAAAGGGAAGCATGAGAAGGGAAGAGGGTCTGGAGGAGTCTGAGACAAACTCCCTACTATGTACACAGTACTGAATTACCCAATAGGCAGACTGAGGACATATTTAGGGCACTGCCAAAACAGCCCCAGCTCCTACCAACCGCTGCCCCCCAAAGTTTGGAAAATGATTTCTATTTGGTATTTCAGAGAAAAGCATTGAGACTATATTATTCTGAAAACCAAGGTCTTACTGGATTTCTCTACTTTTATTTTAAGCTTAGTGTTTTCAGTTTGTGTTTCATATGGGAAGGAGGCACCATAATATCTATGCCTCAAATGATTAGGGCTTAATTGTCCCAAGGACTTAGGGCTTCTCTAGACCTGACCCAGCCTGTGCTTTGCTAGACCTCCATGCTTCCGAGGGGGAGGGGAGTTGGGGGCTGCCTGCCCCCTGCTTCCTTTGGGGCTCCTGTGGCTGTGGGCAGGGTGTTTCCCAGGGCAGTGGCCTTGGCTCCCCTGACCCGTGACTTCTCCCGGACCAGCCTTTCAGACAAGGCGCTCACTGTCCAGGCATGTTCCAAGCCACCGGCTCGAGTCCCAGCCAGCCCAGGCCTGTTGCAATGAGTCAGCCTTTCACTGGGGGAAAAACGTGGTGACTGGCCTCCAAGTCACTTTTTCCAGCTGGGCCCTTGTGCTGGGCTGGGTTTTGGGAGGCCTTGATTTTTTTTTCCCTTGGGGATTCTGCCTATGAGGTGTTCCCAAGAGTCTCTGGGAAGCACGGGGGCTGGAATTCCTTTGGGGTGGGGGAGGTCGAGTTGCTTAATTTCAGCCAGATGACGGTCCCTCAGTGTGTCCCCCTGGTCTCCCCACCCACATAAGGGAAAGCAGAAGCCACGAAGGTTAAGTCTGCATCTCCTGCACAGTTTTGCCCAGAATGCTCCCTGGGGGAGGGACATATAAAATAAGGCCTCCTTGTCATCTTTTGCAGGCTATGCTGTCATGGTAACCCTGGGTACCTCGAGTTTGGGGCACATTTGCGGCACACTTAGCCCCTTATCAACTAATGGTGTTTTCCTGAAAGATGATGCTCAGGTCCCTTGAATTTTAAAGCAAGCACCATTACCTTACATGAACTTGCTCCCCCAGCACGATGCCAGGGGTCCGATTTCAGAGCCGTTCACCTTACCATCCTTTCTGACTCACCTCTGGCCTTCCCTGCAAAGCTCTGCTAAGATGGATTCTCTGGGAGTGACTGGGCAGGAGGGAGAGGCAATGACCATTAGTCAAAGGACTTGAGGGTGTGTGAGGGCGGGCGTTGGCCGTCCGTGGATTGCAGAGCAAATTCTTTCTCTCTGGAGGAAACATCAACCTCTCTGCCTCTGGGGCCCTTGCTCAGAAACTCTTCATTTTTGTGATTAGCAAAGATTAATAACTCAGTTGTTCATTGATTCAGACCATGCATATTTATTGCTACCCTTTATGTGCCAGTTACTGGCCTTAGCCTTGGGAAGCTGATAGCCTGAGAGGGACACAGATAATAACCAAATAACTACATAAATAGATACCAATAATCCACAATAAATATAAAGAAAGAGTACAGAGAGGAGAAAATGGGACCTGGCTTAGGCTGGGGTGTTTGGGAAAGGCTTCTCTGAGATGGGATGGATAAATAGGAGTTTTCTGGTTGGGGTGGGGAAGGAGAGGGGATTGGCAGAGGAAACTGCAAGTGCAGAGGTCCTAGAGGTGGGTGGGAGGGAGCCAAATTTGAGAAAGGGGACCACACCTGCTGGAAAGCAGATATAAAAATTCCTTCATCTCTAATGAGAGGGAAGTGGATCCGGGTGGGCCTCCAGGAGATGATAAAAATAACAATAAAAATAATAACCACCTTGAAGGTTTGTAGAATGCATGAGATAAGCCTGGGGCGGCAGGAAGTGACTGGGTTATGCAAGGGCTTCCTCTGCAGGCCAGGATTTTTATCTGTAACCCGAAGAGAGGTGGGAAGCCTTCAGAAAACGCAGGGCAGTTGGCCTGGGTTCTGGTTAGAGCTGTGTGACCCTAGGTAAATCGCTTTCTGCCCCGACGCCTCTGTCCTTTGACCTCTTGTGCATAACATGAGACTAGCAGTGTGCTTGATGTTGCCATTGTGTGAGTGACGGGCAAGGTGAGAGGGAAAAGGGATGAATGAAGAGTACCAGACACCGTTTTTGTTCCTTTGGAGCTTATGGTCTAACTGGGGGAGTGACATTCATTCGGTTCAGGGCACAATAAAAGTTCTATGTGTGGTAAGAAGGCAGTAGCAGACCTTCTCTCAGGGGCCTAAGGGACCACTTCCCTCAAGGGTCCTGATACCCGCCAGGGCCCCCTAATGGCCATGTTCGTGCAGCTGGAGGCTGCCTCCCTCCCCCTCCCCCCCCATAGCTGATTGGTCCAGGGGTAAACACATGGCCCAAGCTGGGTCAATCCCTCTTTTCCTATTTTTTTCCTCCTCTATCCAGGGAAGAAAACTCAGTTTCTCTCTTCGGAAATGCGATGTTCTTTGATGGCCATGTTTCCTGCCTCATAGATATAGCTGATTTGAGAGCGTATAACTGAAAGGCAGACAAAGGCAGAGAAAGCGAGAGGAAGAGAACCCCTCAGTTGTCCTGAGGTCCAGCTGCACCTCTGCTTTTTTTTTTTTTTTT
>JAQZBX010081316.1:0-13691 GCA_029593785.1 Cabassous unicinctus | reverse complement strand
AACTGTGCAGAGCTTCTGGGTTAGCCATTTAAAGTCAAAATCTGCAGAAAGAAAAATAACACAATACAGAAGGATTAGCAGTCCTTTATAATACTATGGGTGTCTGTTTGGTTTTGGTTTAAGGTTAGTCTTTTCTCGGTTAAGAGGCTAGAAAACTGTGGCAAGGAGAGAATAAGCGATTTGACTCAGTTCAAAAACAATAATAAGTGCTGGAGCCATAACTGGAGCCAGGCCACTGCGTAGCTACACAGTCCACACCTGAGCAACGTCACCGTCACAAACCACTCAGCCTGCAGATGGACAGAACTCTTTGTCCTCAATACTGCTTCTCTCAGAACTGTCCGTGTTCAAGGTCAAAGGGAATATAAAACTGTCCAATGCTACAAAAGGGGGGAAGAAATTTCTTTTTAAACACATTTGATTTCTACTTTTTCTGACTGCAGCATCCCATTATCCTCATCAACTTAACAAATATCAAAACAACTTTGAATGGGTACAAATTCTTAGCAAAATCGGAGGACCAGTCCCCATCCTCAGTGAAAGTAAGAACTCACTGTTTCTTTTCTCTTATCTCATCGACCAATGGGAGCCTCTCTAGAGACATGTGCATAAGCCAGAAAAGAAAGAATTTTTTTAAAAACCCATCATTCGATCTGCTTGAGGTGGCTCCAGTGATGAAAATCTACTAATATAATAAGTTCTTGGAGAGCAAGGAAAATATACCTTGATAGGATGTCCTGGAATCTCTGTCCCTTCACCAAACCAGAGAAGCCACCCGTGAGCTCTGTTTTGACCGAGGTTCTGGAATGTAGCCTTGTGGGTGAGGGGCGAGACCACCTACCGCAGAGTTGCACAAGTTAGTCTCCGTCCATGAGCTTGGAGGTGTTCACTTAGAAAATCTCACGTGGCCAGGTCCTCATTCTCCACCTAGGAAAGCACCCTCCACCCATTCAATACAAAGGTGGACCAGTAGCTTTAATCTTGAAAACAGGAGACTTTGGACTAAGGCATTATTTTTTTTTTGCGATGTTACTTTTGTTCTTAATTACCGAAGCTTTTAGGTTGAAGGTTTTGTTGTTGTTAATGTTAGCTGGAAACAGGATGGAAGTATTTTAACAAACCCATTCATAAATGAGGTTTATTTGAAGCCTCATTGTTTGTGAGGATTCTTGCTGCTTTTTTCTGCAACTTTTGTTCATCTTCAAACCCAAAGCATTTCCTGTTGTGGACTCTTTCCATACCACGTGGTGTTTGAATTTTGGATTGCTGGGTCGCGGTGAGTGTTTATTAGGTTGGTGGGGGCTGGGAGGGGGTTGGGAGCTGAGCGGAGGAGCAGGGCTGTGGGCATCTGAAGGGGTCCTCAGTCAAATGACTGGCTAATAGGACGTGCAGGACCAGGCACCTCCTGCTGTGACCGCTAGTCCTTACTGCTCACGACGGGTGATGTGGATACTCTGAACATCCGCTCACTTTTTAAAACACGTAGAAATGCTGGCTGAAAGATAAGATGTGTTTTTATTTCTTCATTTGTGAAATATGATCCAGGAATGAGCATGGAGTTGAAAACACAGTGGCGTGAGCGTCGCTGCCGCAGTTGCCCTGGGCTGGGTCGTCCATCTCCGTGACCTGGGATTCTGGTTGTCCTCAGTGACCTAGGGGCATCTCTTTAATACCTAAATAGAGAAAAGAGTCGAATGAAGTCTTGGGGCTTTGCCAGATGGGGAGTTGGAACCAAGAGGACTTTCAAAGGGCTGCACCCCTACTGGAAGTAAAGACTAAAACTGAATCCACCCCAACACGGGGGCAACAAGGAAGCACACCTGTCTTGTTCCTTCTGCCACTGAGCCAGGACTTGAAGTCCCGAGACAATGTGTTTCCGTTAATTGGCAACTGCCTTCTCTTGCCTCTTATGCAGAAAACCAAAGCCAAAATACAGTCTTACTTATCCAGTATTATTCGTCCTTACTCTGCCAACACTTACCTCTTGTTATAATCAGAATTATTTCCTCCTAGCCAACTAAACAGAATCCTTTCCTACTTGGCTCTAAACTCCCTGAGATGACAGAGCGTGCCTGTCCATTCAGCACGTGGCAGGCATCTTCGCGTCCAGTTATGCTGTACTCTAGCCCCCGAATGTCCTACCTCCTTTGTGTGTATGTGAATATTTACCCTACCACTTACTAGAGACGAATGTTCTGTGTATGCGAGTTATATACATTATCTTATTTAATTTCAACAGTCTTGCAAGGTAAGTGTTATCAGCCTATTTTAGAGATAAGAACACAGATTCAAAGAGCATAGTGGGGAAGCGGGTGTGGCTCAGTGGATAGAGCCCCCGTTTACCATATGGGAGGCCTGGGTTCTCGTCCCGAGGCCTCCTTGTGAGGGCACGCCGGGCCTGAGCGGTGCGGTGGGCTGATGCAGCAACCTCACAGCAGGAAGCGGGCGTGGCGCAATGGATAGAGCACCCGTTTACCATATGAGAGGCCCCGGGTTCGCTTCCTGGAGCCTCCTTGTGAGGGCAGGCCGGCTCGCGCAGCGCCGTGGGCTGATGCGGCAAGACCTCACAGCAAGGGGGAGATAAGCAGACACAGAGAAGACACACAGCGAATGGACACAGAAGCACAAGCAGCAAGGGGGGGATAAATAAATAAAATAAATAAATCTTTAAAAAAAAAAACAAAAAAAAAAGAGCATAGTGCTCAAAGTTAGAAAGCTGTGAATATGGATTTAAATTAGGTCTATCTGACTTTAAGGCATTTGCTGTCTCTTTTCTACTATGTATTATTGCCTCTCATATGCCCTAAGTACAATTTAAAATCCAGCTCAAGCCTTCCCATCTCCTTCCAGGAGTTTGCTGGAGTCGGCTTGCACCTCTTCCCAGCTCTGTCATCAGTGACCCCATGTTCATAGCTTGAAATCAGCCATGGTGGAAATATTTACAACAAACACTACAAATCAGGGTTTTGGCGAGAACCAACTGTAAACCCTTTACCAGAACACCACTGCCTTCAAACCACAGTAACCTCTCCTCTTCCTTAGTTCCTCATTTGTATATACATTTTAAAGGGTTTTTAAAAAATTATTTTAATTTGAGACTGGGACTGGGTATTGAACCCGGGACCTTGTATGCGGGAGGCCAGTGCTCAACCACTGAGTCACATCGGCTCCTCTGAGTTGGCTCCCTCATCTGTTTGCTCGTTGTTCGTTTGTTGTTTTTGCTCGTTGTCTGTTTTGGTTTTTTTTAGGAGACACCGGGAACTGAACCCAGGACCTCCCATGTGGGACGTGGGCACTCAACTGCTTGAGCCACTTCCACTCCCCACTTGTATATTTTTGACATAATTATATAATCTTCAAATTTTCACCTTGAAAAGTCTTTTCGACACAGTCAACCTAGAATAGGAGTTAGCAAATGCATCTCTTAGGTCCGTTCTAGCTACAAGACGCTATAAAACAGAGCTTCTTTGCTTTTGCTACAAAAATGTTATAACATTATTGTTTTGTTTATGATTCTGAGAGTAAGATGTGCGAGAAGGTGTTAAATCTAGCAGCAGGGGGAGCCCAATTGCCAAACATATACGGTTTCTCTTTTCTTTAGGAATACAAAAGTGATCCAAATGAAAAATATAGCACCTAGCTTTGATCAAAATTGCTGGTAATGCAGAGATATGTTGAAAATAAACAGAAATGAAGACTATTCAAGTAACATTACATTGGCAGAAGGAATCTTACCTGGTTTTGTACTGCCCATAACACTGGATATAAAGGAGCACCTTATACCAAAAATCTAATGGAAACATAAAATGGAGAACAGAGAATTTTGAAAGGCCATGCCAGTTTCTCTAAAAAGAAAAGCATTTTGTATTCTCTTAGCTAGGGCTTTTAGATTATATAAACCATGTATTTTTCAGAAAGCTTATGAAGGTTTCCAGGGTTCTTAAAAACCCTAAATAATATATTAATGTAATGCAGCTACAGCCTAAATCTCAATGACATTCTTTATTTAACTTGAAAAGATGTTCCTAAATTTCACCTGTAAGAATAAAGGCATATGAAGTCCTTTAAAATATTGAAAATAAGGATAACATTCAGAAGAGGGAATCTGAACCTTTAGATATATGCCACAGTAATTAACAGTGCCAAAATATATGTGTGCTCTTGAGTCTATTCTTTAGGAGCTGTATGACTTCAGGCAAGTGACTCAATCACGCTTGCCTTCTCCTCATTGCTAAAATGAGGCTATTCCTACCTCTCAGGAGTACTGTGAGGGTTAAGTGAGCCAGTACCAGTAAAGCACTCAAGAAATGTTAGCTATTTTCATTACTAATATTTTTATTATTACTACTATCTGTTCCTTGAGCCTTTTCAAGCCTCTCTTCCCTGTCTCTGAGGCACACAAACCCACTTCACAAGGACATACAGTCAGTATCAGAGCAATCTACCAATTGTACTAATTGGAGATAGTATTTGCAAAGAAAATCCAAGTAGATCAACAAAATTTTAGAATGAGAGAGTTAAGTAAGTTTCCTAGATAAAAAATCAACATGCAAAAATCAATATATTTTTCTTTACCAGAAATAAGTAATAACAAAAAATGATTTTTTACAAGTTCCATAATAAAAGAAAAACTGTAAAGCCTTTTAAAAATTTTATCCTATCAAAAACATGTAGGATCAATTAGAAATCATTAGAAAAATTAGTAGCATAATAAGTGTAAGAGCAACAACATGTTTTAAGTGTCTAGGTATTAGCCTTAAAAATATATGAAACTTTAAAATAACTGAATAGAGAGATGTATCATATTCATGAACAGAAATATTAAAACTTCTAGAGATGTCACATCTCTCCAAATTAATCTGTATATTTAATCTAAATTTGTAATGACCCCAGCAAGATATTTTGGGGAAAGATAAAGGCCCACAAATGGCTAAGACATTTCTCCAAGAAACCACCATAAATGGGTGGTGATCACCTCACTAGATATGAAGCCATGATTGAAAGTCATGGCAATGGAAGCAGTGGCATAGTGACCCAGGAAACAGAAAAGAAAATACAGTAAACCTTTGTGTAGGGGCTAAATTGATTTTTGAATTGGAAGACCCTTGTTTTAGTGGGATCTTGGTTTATGACAGATGGCATTACAAATCAGTGGGGAAAACTGTGGGTTATGTATTAATGGTATTGGAAAAATTGACACACTGTATGGAAAAATTAGAATTAGTTTCATGCCTTACACCATAGAGAAATAAACTACAGAACAACTAAGTAATCAAATGTGAAAGGAAAAATCTAAAAATTCTTTCAGAAGAAAATGGGAAAAAAAGTTTTTGTGACATTGGGTGCAGAGGATGAAATTACCAAGTCCACAAACCATATAGAGAGAAATGAAAAAAATGATAAAATGAAAAACAAAGGTTTCTATTCGACAAAAGATACCATGTACTTAATGGAAATAAAATTGGAGAAGTTACTTGTGGCATACTTAACCAATAAAGGATCAGTGCAATCTACAAGTCAATGACAGGAAACCCACTAGCAAATGGGGAAAGTGGTAGTAAGCATATTAAGCCTCATTATAATAGAAGAGATGCACCTTAAGACATAGTTAGATTCCTGCTTACATGCATCAGGTGGGCCAAAATTGAAAACTTTGGGAATACCAAGGACTAGTAAGGATATAGGAAAATGGCATCTTCTTTTTTCACTGCTGGTAGACGTGTGAACAACCAGTCTAGAACACATTATGAATTATTTCGTTAAATGGCCCACTGATTTCTATGGTCTCTTCATGGGCCCCCTTTAGGGTCTATGGTAGGAGATTTTCATAACTGTGAATGTAACTTTGAGAGGTGAACCCCGTGGGTAGACACATATAGGTTGACTAATCCAATTAGTTTCTTCTCAGTTTAGTCCAGAGATGCAAAGTTATTGCTGACAGATAAACTTAACTTTTAAGGTTAAGTTGACATTGGGAAAACATGCTATATTTGGGGACAATTAAAGAGATTGTATACATATTATCCAGGGAATTAAAAATAAGTTTGATATTACCACAAATGAAGTATTCTTGTCAAAAACTTAAACCTGATTCAGATGAATCTTCTAAATCTAACCACCAGTTTACAGAAAATATGGGGATAGAAGAACATGTTAAATAGGACCAGCTGAATGCAATCAACAAAGTTCAGAATGTGGAAAATTCTGTGGACAAATGACCCAGTCTCTTCAGTTAAGGAAGTTGCAAGGGCCAAAGAGGGATGGATAACTGCTACAGGAGAAAAGAGATTTATGAGATATGTCAGTCAAATGGGCCATGCTTGGATTCTGAGGGAAACAAATGAACTGCAAAAATGCATTTATGAGGCAGACAAATCTGAACACTGGATATTTGATGATATTAAGAATCTTAAAATTTTTAAGGTGCAGTAATGGTATGATGGTAATGTTAATTTAAAAAAAAGAGTCCTAATTTTTTAGAAATACCAATTGAAGTATTTATAATATGTCTCCAATTTGCCTTAAAATAAACCAATTGTGGGTGGGGACAGAGGTGCTATAGATGAAACATAATTGGCTATTAATTGATAATTGTTGAAACTGGGTGACCAGTACTTGAGGTTCACTATGCATGCTCTCTCTCTTTCTGTGTAGCTTTCTTTTCTCTCCCTCCGCAGTTTTCGTGTACTGCCCTGACTCGGGGTCCAGCCGTGCCTCTGGGTCCTCTGCCAGTGGCATCTCAGTCCTCAGGTAGAAAAGCTCAGTCTTCCCATCAGCTGACACAAGATTGCTGTGCAGCCAGCCCAGCAGGGGTCTGACTTCATCGCTGTTCGTCCCTCAAGGGCTGCCCTTAGGAACTGAGCTTTCCTCTAAGAAGGTCTTCTCTCACTCTGGTCTAGGCAGTCTTAGTCTACCCAATCTTACCGTATGTTTCTCTTCCCCTAGGGCTACTTCTCACAAGGGTCTCGCGAGTGTTTACTGTACGTAGCCTCAGCTCCCAAATGACTTTTTAAATGGAATGCTTTCTTTAATATTACTATGTGCAGTGATTCACCAATGAAAGAGTCAGTGTTTCCTGAGAATCTGGAGAAACTAGCAGGTATAAGACACCAAATTATTTGAGTTGGAGTGAAAAAGATGCTTATGGCAAATTTCATTTTCAGTTCTAAGCATAAAGTGCAAATCAGGATCTGATTAGAAGTTAATGCAAACCTGAAAGTCCACTTTGATCTTCTGGTAGTCAGGTAATAAAAGTTTGTAAATTGTTTTTAAAGAGTACTTTTCCAAGACACCTATCTCTTGAATGAATCTAATGAGATTTACAAAATTAGTTTCACTTTGACAGCACGTGGAAGAGTTCATCAGCTCTGATTCTCTTCAAAGGCATTCTGCGTTCTGTGTCTTAGTTACTTGGTACAATTGTCCAGCCTGGCTTTGTTGTGAAGGGAAAGCTTGTTCTCCTGGGCCTCATAACAGACGGCAGGTCCCATGAGAAGGCAGGTTCATGGGTTCATTTGTGGAAAATCCATGTCTTCTGAAGTCTCAACCTTCAGAACTGAGAACATGCAATCTTAAGGTGTTACTATTTCATGTTGTTTTGTTATCACTGTCAGTAAATGTTGGATGCCGTAGAGGAGGGTGCACTGTGCTCTGTGGTCAGAGTGGCTCCAAGTCCCAGCACATTTCAGCCGCCTGCCCATGGGAGTTCTGAAGCGTGGACCATCCCAGTGCCCCGTGGAAGGGCCACGCATTCTCCTGAGTGAGTTGAGGCGTGCCTGTGGCCTAGAACAGCGCCTGGGACCTAGAAGGTGTCAACAATACCAGCTCCCTCCCTGTGGTCCCCAGGGGTACACTGAGCCAGCATTTTCCAGAGTGTGCTTGCTCAGCACCAGTTCTGCAGAATTTTAATAGCTGTTACACAAAGAAAGGCTTCTGTGATTAAATACGTTTGGGCAAAGCTGGGTTAAATGAAGATAAATGGATTATGGATTTTCCCTTGTGCTTTTATTTCCCTTTTTAATGCAAGGCATCTAGGAATTTTTAGTATGTGGTTCTCTAAAGCAGTGATGTAGTTTGCAGCATTTCCCAGTCTTATTTGAGTATGGAGATCTTTTATCACGGAGCATTAGCAATCTGCAGGGCACACTTAGGGCAATGCTGAATTAGACTCTGCCAGAGAAACAAATCCCTCAACCACGGCTCCTTTCCTTGTACACATTCCACAGCAGTGTGATCAGACTGGCTCTCCCACATATTTTTAAAAAATCAACTTAAAATTTTTTTCTTATTATTGTTAATATATTTGAAGGAAAAAGACAATACTTGCTATAAAAACAGGTCTTTTTCTTCTATTATCAAAACCACCAGGTTTTTTTTTTAATTAAAATTTTTTTTTTTTATAAACATTCTCTGCCCGACCCATCCCTCTTCCTTGGTAGCCTCTAATCTGCTTTCTGTTTATTTTTAGTCATCTCTTATAAGTGATATCATTCCATTTTTTTCCTTATGTGTCTTGCTTATTTCACTGAGCATAATGTTTCCTAGATTCTCCCATGTCACAGCATGTCTCCTAGCTTCATTTTTTCTTATGTCCATTCATTCCATTTCTTTTATCCATTCATTTGTTGATGGACACTTGGGTTGCTTCCAGGTTTTGGTAATTGTGAATAATGCTGCTATAAACATTGGTGTACATATATCTGTTTGTGACTTTGTTTTCATTCGCTTTGGGTATATGCCTAGAAGTGAGATTGCCATGACAAATGGTAACTCTGTATTTAACTTTTTGAGGAATCACTATATAGCTTTCCACAGTGGCTGCACCATTTTACATTCCCGCCAACAATGCACTAGAGTTCTGTCCTCTTCAACACTTACTTTTTCCATTTTTAAAATAATAGCCGTCCTTGTGGATGTGAAATGGTATCTCGTTGTGGTTTTAATTTGCATTTCCCTAATGGAGAATGATGTTGAGTATCCTTTCATGTGCTTATTGGCCATTTGCATATCTTCTTTAGAGAAATGTCTATTCAAGTCCTTTGCCCATTTTTAAGTGGATTGTTTGTCTTTTTGTTGTTGCATTATAAAAGTTCTTTGTATATTCTGGATATTAAACCCTTAACTGATATATTTTGATACAATTTTCTACCATTCTTTTTGTATTCTTGATAATTTCCTTTGATGCATAAAATTTTTTAACTTTGATGAAGCCCCATTTATCTATTTTTTCTTTTGTTGTTCATGCTTTTGGTGTCACATCTAAGAATCTCTCGCCAAATCTCAGGTCATGAAAATTTGCCCCAATGTTATATTCTAAGAGTTTTATAGTTTAACTCTTATATTTAGATCCTT
The DNA here is from genome assembly GCA_029593785.1 of Cabassous unicinctus. Lineage (NCBI taxonomy): Eukaryota > Metazoa > Chordata > Mammalia > Cingulata > Chlamyphoridae > Cabassous > Cabassous unicinctus. The sequence continues at coordinate 4,340 of JAQZBX010081316.1, read as the reverse complement.
GACCCATTTTGAGCTGACTGTTGTATGTGGTGTGAGATGCAGGTTTAACTTCATTCTTTTGTATGTGGATGTACAATTTCTCCAACACCATTCATTGGAGAGACTCTTCTTTCCCCTCTGCATGTACTTAGCACCCTTGCCAAAACTCAGTCAACTATAGATGTATGGGTCTGTTTCTGGACCTTCAATTCTGTAACACTGATCTATTTGCCTGCCTTTGTGCCAGTACTGTACAGTTTTGATTAATGTTGCTTTGTAATACAATTTGAATTCAGGAAGGGTGAGTTCTCCAACCTTATTCTTTTTCAAGATTTTTTGGCTATTCGGGCACCCTTGCAGTTCCGTATAAATTTGAGGATTGGTTTTTCCATTTTTGCAAAAAAGCCTGCTGGGATTTTAATAGGGATTACATTGAATTTGTATATTGCTTTGGGAAATAGTAACATGTTAATAATGTTAATTCTTCCAATGCATGAATTTGGGATATCTTTCATTTATCTAGGTCTTCTTTAATTTCTTTCAGCAGTGTTTTATAGTTTTCAGTATATAGGTCTTTTGTATCCTTAGTTAAATATATTCCTGGATTACTTATTCTTTTACATGCTATTGAAAATGGAATTGCTTTCTTAATTTCCTCTTCAGACTGCTCATTGCTGGTGTATAGGAGCATGACTGTCTTTTATATGTTGATCTTGTACCCTGCCACTTTGCTAAATTCACATATTAGCTCTAACAGTTTTCTTGTGGATTCCTTTGGGTTTTCTATATACAAGATCATGCCATCTGCAAATGGTGATAGTTTTACTGCTTCCTTTCCAATTTGGTACCTTTTGTCTCTTTTTCTTGCCGAATTCCTCTGGCAAGAACTTCTAGAACAATACTGAATATCGGGGTGAAAGCAAACATTCTTGTCTCATTGCTGATCTTAGAGGGAAATGTCATTGTATACATCATAGAATATGTACATATTTTCACAATTCTAGGAATTGAAAAATGGAATAAAACTAAAAGGCTATTCACTGCAGCCCCTGCCAGGGCAGAGCTGCTTTCAATAAAATATTTGCTGACACTATTTCACTAATAATGCTGTATAGCCAGTACTTGGAAATGTGGTTTACTTTCATCACCAAATCTGCGAACGGAGGCTGCCCTTTTCTCCAACCTGAAGGACCTGAGAATTTAGATAAGACTCTACCACCCAGGTAAGGCTCTAACTGCTTCCACACTCTTCCAAACGAGCATGGAAGAAGGAAACTTCTGCCCTGAGGAGTTAAAAAGAGCCTGGAGACAGGGGAGCGGGACTGGCTTCACGGGCATACAACCTGTGCAGTCTTTCAGAATCGCCTGCCTTGAAATTCTTCATACTTTTCAACATAGGTCCCCACATTTTCATTTTGCACTAGAACCCTGTAGCCAGTCCTGTTGGGGAGAAACTCTGGAGAGAAGGGTGTGAATCTTTCAGGGTTTGACCCTCCCACTGGATGTGTGTTAGCTGGAAGTCCAGTGCTAATTGACCATATTTGGTTAGAAATCTTGACTCAAATGCCACAGAAAGAAAAAAAGAAAAGTTGACAATGCTAAATAGTGTGGCGACCAAAGAACAAATTAAAATGATAAATATATATTTTGTGGGTGAGCCCTACTGAACTAATAAAATATTTGAAGTCCTAATAAATTATACTTGCAGAACCTGAAAGACAGCCTAGGGTGATTATACTCGTAGCACAAACCCTCAATTTGCTCAGCCATCAATTTCCCCTATTAAGGGTTGTTATGGTGAGGTGTATCACGTCTGCCATCACTTCCACATCTCGGTCATTTAGAGAGTATGCAGTTGACTCCTACCCAAGAAGAAACTACAAAAGATCAATCAGTTCAGCCACCTTGGATGAATGCCCTTTGGGGTGAAAATGTTCAAGGTATCTTAAAGTCAAAATTATAGTTCCACCACATTTTACTCATTAAAAATGTTTTGTGGGCAATGCATATGCACACTTTGAAATCCTTGAAGTGCCACTGTTACAAAAACAAATTGTAGAACATAAATGTCTTCATAGAATTTGATTTTTTAAGCATGGAGTTTATAGCATGGACCAGAGAGAAGAGTATTTGTCTCCCATTCAGTTATGTAAGAATAGTGAGTAAAAGAGAAGAGCTTTCATATTGAGCCAAGGAAGAAGAACCTAGAAAGGAGCCTGAAGAGGAGCTGCTGGGAAGGTGACAACAAAATCAAGGGAGTGTCTTGGACAACAGTCAAAAGAAGGGATATTTCACAGGTGGAAAGGAGAGTGGTGGCAGATCCAGCATCACCATATGGTGATGGGGCAGGCACGTTCCAGGACATTCCAGGTGGAGGAAGTGCAGAAGTCCCAAACTGAAGCAGGGGAGACCACAAAGTGTCAGGGGAAGTTCAAACTATGCATTGTAGTAATGAATGAATGGTGTTTTCTCAAGTTGTGACCCTGGAATAAAGGTAAATGAGAACACTTAGGGGAGAATGCCCAGTATAAGAAGAAACTGGAACTGTTACCCTTAGCAACAGAGGCCTTTAAAAAGTAAGGGCAGATTTGAAGAAAGCTGCAGGGGTTTCTGGAGCTGTAAGAAAAACAACCAGGAAAGGGTCTTGTCCAAAAGCCTATAGAGCATTTAAATAAGAAGTGTTTGATGTTACTAAATGCTGCAGAAGGTCAAGTTGAAAAAGGGCCGAGAGATGTCCTCTGAATTTAGCAACAAAGAAGACACTAATGGAGTTGAAAAGACAAATGTCAATGGAAGGATTATAGTGATTTAAAAAGTAAATGGAAGGTGGCACATAATAAGCATTCTTTGGGTATTGTTTGAGTGAACGGTGATGAAATGTTTGAACTCTGATACTTCCAGAATAATGTCTCTGTAGACTTGGCCTTATTAGGGTGGGGAGAAGGGATAGGGGTAGGACGAAGGGATAGGAGTGGGAAGAAGGGATAGGAGTGGGGAGAAAAAGAGCAGCAGTGTCTTCAATACAACTTGACCGACTTGTGTCTGTTGCAAGCTGCTTGCTGGTCCAGGAAATCCAAACTGCTAGGAGAGGGCCAAGCATCTCCAACAAGCATCTCCAACAGCAGCAATTCTTGTGGTCAGGTGGATAATATCAGAGTTCTGAAAAAGCACTGTGGGGACAGAAGCAAGAGCAAGCCGCTAAGGGGGGGCAGATCTTAGCAGGTGATGGGGCTATTAACAAACAGCTTAAGATTTAGAATAGGGCTACTCTTACCCCGGAGAACAAATTGGGGACATAGGAGAGAGGTTTAAAGAAGCTCTAAGTGTATGGTGGCAGGACTGAGCCTGCAGGATCAAAGTCTTTGTGCCTAGAGCTGTGGAGAAGTGGAGCAGACAGACTAGAAGATCCTGTCACCATCCCAGTTAGGTCCAGTTCCATTAACTGAACAGCTCCTGTGATACCAGGCACCGTGGAAGGTACTGGAGATACAAAAGTAGGGAAGCAGGTGTGGCTCAATCGATAGAGCCCCCGTTTACCATGTGTGAGGCCCTGGGTTCGCTTCCCGGGGCCTCCTTGTGAGGGCAGGCCGGCCTGCGCGGCGCGGTGGGCTGATGCAGCAGGACCTCACAGCAAGGGCGAGATAAGCAGACACAGAAAAAACACACAGCAAATGGACACAGCAAGCACAAGCAGCAAGAGAGGCATAAATAAATAAATAAATCTTTAAAAAAAAAAAAAAAGTATATAAGACACTCGGTCTGTCCTCAAGGAACTCATGGTCTAGTAGGAGACAGACTTAAATGCAAATACATACAAAAAAGGCATGAGGCACTCAAAATGAAAGCAAGTGTAAGATATGCAGAGAGTATGAAGGATGTGAAGCCCATCTGGAGAGACCAGGGAAGGCGCCACAAGGAGGCTTCCTGAGGGTTCTCAGCCACGAGTAGAAGTTCTCAAGAAAAACAAAGAAGGAAAAGATGTTCAAAGTAGAGGGGGCACCATCTGCAAAGAAGTGGAAGCACAACTGTAATACATTTTATTGGACTGAAGTGAGAGATTAGCACGTTCTTTCCGAGGCCTGTTATAGGAAAGCAGGGTATTTAGCATTTCACACCACCCACTAGGAAGCCTTCTTTAGAGTGTCCTGTTCTGGAGTAGAAAGAGCACGTGGCTGGGTCAGGTGGGGTGTCCTGTGGGGGCGCCATTAGCTGGTGGCCTCCTTTCTTCACCTGTAAGTAAATGGGTTGGGCTAATCTAGTCATTTCTAGTCCTAAATATTTCTATTTCTTCCCCCCCTTTAAAACCCTGTTGACGACGTCCCTCTGTTGTGTTCTCATAGCTGGGCGTGTGGATGGTTGTG
>JAQZBX010081315.1:0-13701 GCA_029593785.1 Cabassous unicinctus | reverse complement strand
CATGGCAGCACCTTCTACTTTGGCTCCAGGAAGACACTACTCTCTTGATGACATCATACCCTCAGCCTGCAGGTCAGTTTTACAGAACCTCTCAGTCCCCTTCTGCCATTCCATGTGTCCCCACCTTGGGGTCCACACTTGGCCCTCTCTCATTTCTACCATCAATTTCAATTGGCCCATTGCCACTAGAATGGAGCCTGTTTTATAATTTATATTTATGAGACTATCTGTTCTCTCAACTTCACCCCTCATGTAGCCATTTGGCAATTTGATGTAATTATGAATTCCAAAAATATAATTTGATCATGCCTGTAAACTGATCTGTTAATCTGGGCGAGATTAATTATGATTAGGGCATTGGCTGGGCCATGTGAGTAGGGATTTGAGCCCCACCCCTTGGTGGGTGGGGGAATCAAATATGAAAGACAAGGCAAAGGACAGAGGGAGAATTTTTTGAATTGCAGTTTTTATGTTGGAGTTTTGATGTTGGAGAGATGGCCCCAGGAGAAAAGAAGAGAATCGCTCACCTGACAGTCTACAGCTGACCTTGTGGAGGAACCAGAGGAGCAAAGCCCAGAGAGAAATGCAGCCCCGGGAAGAGAGGAACCCAAGAAGACTGAACCCTGGCAAACATCGGCAGCTGTCTTGCTCCAACACGTGGCAATGGACTTTGGAGAGAGAAGAAATTTATTCTTTATGGCCTGGTAACAGTGAGATCCTTGTAGGGTGGGTGCTGACCTGCAGGGGACACTCAAGATCCACTAAGCACAGGGCCCAGAACCAGAGCAGATGCTGTGTGCCTGGGAAGGGCTTCCTCTCAGAGGCAGAGTTCTGCTTTTTCAAAACATAGTCTAAAATAAGAGTTTAACCATGACTTTGATACATCTAATGAAATTCTACTCCTTTGGGAGTTTTTCCCTGACTGAAGAAGGCAGTGAGAGGCAAACAAAAAGGGAGGTTTCTAAGACTTCCTGATGCCTTAGGAGTAAGGCACTGGAGGAAAGTGATGGCTTAGTAATGCAGTGGCCCAGGATTTGGGGAGACACACTGACCACCTGCTGTTTGCTGCATTTCTCTTGACAGGCCATGCTTCATTTTTCATGACTTTAATAATGTCACTCCATTATCTTCTAACATCTGGACTCAACTTTCTGTTAGTTCACATTCCAAACTTAGTTCATGCTCTACATTTTACAGTGAAAATAAAAGTCAGGCATTGATGACACTTTCCCATCTTCTCAGCATGAATTCCTCCAACATCACCTACTTCTCTCTCTGGCTGTGGTGCTGCTTCATCCAGCATTTTCATCACTGCTAATCTACAAAAGAACCTCATTAAAATGTTATTCTAGCAATGGAAGAAATTTTATCATTGATATGAAGGCAGTGGCCACCAGAGTTTTGAGGGTAGTGAGATTAAAGTATAGGTATAATATGGGGACATTTTTGGAACATTGGAGTTGTCCCACATGACATTGCAATGATGGATACAGACCATTGTATATTTTGTAATAACCTACAAAACTGTGTGGGACAGAGTGTAAATTATAATGTAAACTATAGTCCACAGTTAATTGCAATGCTTCAGTATGTGTTCAATTGTAACAAATGCATCACACTAGTGAAGGATGTTGTTAATGTGGGAAAGTGTGATAGGGGGAGGGGATGGGGCATATAGGAATAACCTATATTTTTATGTAATATTTATGTAATCTAAAGCTCTTTAAAAATAAAAATAATTAATTAAAAATATATACCTCTTTATCCTTTCTACTACAAAATAGTCATTTCAATTGGCTCTTCAAAAAAAATGTGTGACAAAAAATCAAGTGATGGTGTCTGACCACAGCATAACTTAATAATGTCCACAAGTGACAAAAGCTAATTTCTATTTGGTGGCATAATATTTATCTAATTATTTGTTTGTTTATTTATTTGTTTATTTATTTATTTATTTATTTGGGATGAGCAGTCCCTAGCAACACATACTCACCCACAGAAACTTATGCATACCACTTGGAGTTTTTTGAATGTATATCACTTTCCCTCTGAGTTCATCATCTCCTAAAACCCAGGACACCAAATTTAGGATCTGTGTAATCCTATGTGACTACCTGGTGAGGAATGGACACACCTGGTTCAGGATTTTGGATGCCATCCCATCTACTCCCCTTTCCCACAGCAGGTCAGCCCACATTTCCAGCTCTTAATGAGCAGGTCCTGATTCATCCTGTTAGTCTTTATCATCCTAGTTCTGTTGACATTTCTGTTACCTAGATTCCAGCATGGAGGATATTTTTATTGTAATTCACTTGACAATATTGAATAGATAGGGCACCATATGCTACATGTAAGGCTGTGCTCCTGAAACTGTTTACATAACATAAAAGTGATCCTTAGAAACAACAGGATTAAATTGGCAAATGTTGAGTTTGTGTCCCTGAGGCAGAGGGTGTGTCCTACCACATTCACACAGGAGGAACATGTCAAGGAGAGGACTAGGGCAGGAACCCAGTTGCAATTGTGGAGGTCAGAGGTCATGGCTCACCTAGGTCCCCACATTCTCACCCTGAGGTGATGATAACACTAATAACAGTGAAGATAACAGGAAACATCTCTGAGTTCCTGCTATAAAATTCACAAATAACATTTCTGCTGTCATCGCCAATTTGTGCACTATTCGACTGAAGCCCATAGGGGTGAGGTCATATCCTGCGGGTCACAGGGCAGGTGGGGAGGGAGCTTTGCTGGGCTCTCAACACTATTGAATTCTAGGCTCTCAGTCACGGTCCCAGATTCAGTGAAACAGGACTCAGGAGGTAAGCTGTTAGGGGGTTTTTCAATGGATTGATAATTGTGCAGGGAGCTACCGTTTAGCCATTGGCCCTCATCCCTTCTGCAAACCATTCACTGTGCTGTGATATTGATAAGGGTCTGCATATTATTTCCCCCAAAAAGGGAAACCATTGTCCCTGAATTCAAAATCCACTGGCATTGTCAAGAAAGCAGGAATTGGGCTTTACTGGGATCCCTGAATAATAGATTATTGGATGGATTTTTAGGGCTGCTTGAACAAAGTATCACAAATTGGATGGCTTAATGCAATAGAAATATATTATATTACAGTTCTGCAGGCTAAAACTCTGATGTCTGTAATAGAGAACCCTTCCCCACCTTCTCCTTGCCTCTGGTATTTGCTTTAAATACTGGGCCTTTCAATTCTGAAAACAATTATTTCATGGTGGCCTTTTAAAGGCTTTCTGTCTGTCTCCAATCTTTCCTTCTTAAAAGGACACAAATCATTTTGGATTAGGACCCTATCTAGTCCAGTTTGACTTTACCTTAACAACATCTTCAAAGAACCTATTTCAAAATAAGGTCACATTCACACGACGAGCATTAGAACTTGACCATGTGTTTTGGGGAGACAAAATTCAACCAAGAGAAATGATCCAACATATTGGTGTGTTGATGACACACCACTGACTGTCTCGAATTGTAAATCAGTGAAAGGTTTGTGTTCCTTAAAGTTTTACCTAAGGAGAGAGTCCTGAGGTGCAGGGTGTACCTGCAGACTCAGCTATGTTCAGAGAATAAGCAGGTTTAGGAATCTGCTAGGAGTGATAAGAATTAACTGCATGTGAGATTATCTTCAGCAATTTCAATTCAACAATAATTGCTAAGGATGTATTTTATAAAATTCCTATTTTAAGAAGAAATATTCATTCACATTAAGTCATTTGAATAAAGTCATTCTGAATTGTGACATATTGGATTGGACACAGTTTGTCTGACTTCAATGTGTTAGATACATTTAGCTGCTGCTTCAAACTTAAGAATATCCAATAAAATCAGCTAACAGAGCACATAATGGATCAGCAGATTTATTGAGCAGATTACAGAACATGTATTTGTTTGGGTATCTGATAATTGTGTATCTCCATTAGAGTAGAGACACTGACAAAATTTCCAAAGGCATCCTTTTTCCTTGACTGCATCCACCTTCCTTATTAGCTTTTCATGGCCTAGGTAAAGAAATCCCCTTACTTAGTGAAGTGGGACCCAGGAAGTGGACTGTGATCTCCTAGGGATCTACCTGCATCCTTCTCACAAAGGAGCCCCAGAGACAGGGAACTCTCCTGGCTCCTTTGGTCTTTACATACAAAATTTCCTCCCACGTGCAAATCATCCCTTTGGTCCAGTGAAGAAAGCACAGCACACATGGACTTAAATTCAGGATGCTTCTCAACTCAGAAAACATTGTCTGCAAATCATGGGCCTCATACAAAGGAACATGAAACCCTTGTGGTTCTTTCTCTTTCTGTTGGCAACTCCCAGAGGTAAGTGTCTCAGCATTCAGGCCTAAAGGTAAAAAGGATGCTGCTTCTGTGCACAGGACCCACTTTTCTCCTTGTCCTCAGTTGTCCTGTCCCAGGTGCAGCTGTTGGAGTCAGGCCCAGGACTGCTGAAGCCCTCCCAGACCCTGTCCCTCACCTGCTCTGTCTCTGGAGTCTCCATCACAACTAATACTTACTGCTGGGATTGGATCCATCAGCCCCCAGGGAAGGGGCTGCAGTGGTTATCTAGAATATGCTGAGGGTAACACTTACTACAATCCATCCCTCAAGAGTCGACACTCCACCTCAAGAGACACATCCAAGAACCAGTTCTCTGTGCAGCTGAGCTCCATGACTGCTGAGGTCACAGCTGTGTATTACTGTGCAAGAAACACAATGAGGGAAATCAAAGTGAGCCCAGACAGAAACCTCCCCGTGCAGGAGCAGGCTGAGCTTCAGGGGGTGCTCGTGGCCCACCCACAGTAGAGACTCAGTTTCAAGGAATATTTGTAGAAACCACAGATTCCTGTAATAATATACCGCTTCCCCTTCTTGCTTAAAGCATTGAAACCCTAGCGATTCTGCACTACATCTGTTTTAAGTAAGACCATTAATTTTCTAAGTTTCAAACAGAAAAAATATATTTGCATTGCTATTCTATATTGTGTGATATTTTATTCAAAAACTTATAAAGTAGTTTTCTTCATTTTGTTCTTCTGGTTTAGACTGGAAGTATGAAAAAACCTTCATTCAACAACACTGTGACACTCCGCACTTAATTCTCAGAATCTAATTGTCTGTCCTGGCTGTGCCCAGGCAATATATAATAACAACAACAACAACAACAATAATAATGTTGAATTTGCATTATTGTTTAGTCAACATTAGGACACACTATTTTATGGTAGAATGATTTTATCTGAATTGAAAATTTAAGGGCCCACTTTTACCAGAGTGATTTTATAATATATATATTGGCCTTAAAAATGACAGTGTTTTATTCTCTCACAGCTCCTGTTGCCAAAAGTCTGAAACCATGGTGCTGGAAGGGCCATGCTACATCTGAAATCTGCAGGGGAGAGGCCTTCCTTGCATCCTCTAGTGTCTGGTATTTGCTGTCAGCCCTTGATATGCCTTAGCTTGAAGATACAACCCTCCCATCTCTGCTGCCATTATCACTGGCATTCTCCCTGGTGTCAGTCTGTGTGTCCTGATTACCTCTTCTTATAAGGATGCCTGTCATATTACATGAGAGTCACCCTTAATCCAGTGTGGCTTCATCTTAACTAATGACATCTTCAAAGTCCTTATTTCCTAAAAAGGTCACATTCATGGGATTTGAACAAGTCTTTTTGAGGGACACATTTCAACCTGAATATTTATCTCCTTCCTCTCCCAGGCTATTCAGTATTTCTTGTTCCCTGGCTTAGCTTCCCACCATCATGTTGAACCCCTGACATCATTGAAAAAGAGCAAAAAGAGGAGACAAGCTGGCAATGCTTTGGGTGCATCATCCAGGAGTCTCATCTTGCTTTGTCCATCATGGACAGGGCTCATTAAGTCTGTACATGATCCCAATCCACAGTAGGCTCGCCCTTAGATGTCAGCTCACCTGACTTGGAAAACTACCTGTATCTCACTGGTTGCAGATGCCCCATGGAGTCAGAGCCTGGCCACATGTCAGGAACCCTGAAAGTTCTTCTTGAGCCATCACCTCTAGGGAAGTTGCTGAACTGTCCTGACAAATTGAAAAAAAGGAAATGCGGGACATGGCATATCTGAACCTTGTTATTTTGCTGATAGACAGACCTTTGACTCAGGAGGAGCTCAGGCTCTCTTGCCTCACTTGTGAACTCTGGGAAAGTCTCTGAACTGTCTCTTCCTTAAGTTTGTAAACACCCAATGATCTGGCAAAGATTCCCTTTAATGCCTGGAGCTAGCAAATCAAACCAACATAAAAAAAGAAATAACAAAATACCTTTCCAGTCTTTGCAAATTGTTTCTACATTTCTTGAATTAGTTTTGAAATATTTTAAATTTTTACTTTTTAACTTTATTTTTAGAGAAGTTTTAAGTTTACATTTACAGACAAATTACACCAAAAGTGTAGAGAATTCTCATATAACCCCCACTCACCCACACACATAGTTACCCCTATTAAATTAGTATGGTACATTTGTTACAATTGATGACCCAATATTGAAGCATTACTAACCACAGTCTATAGTTTACATTATGGTTTATACTTTGTGCTGTACAGATCCATAGGACTTGAAAATGAGTACTGTCAGTTGCCCATCATTGTAGGTTTTATACAGAAGGATCTCACCATGAAATAAGCCAGAGACAAAAGGACAAATATTGCATGATCTCACTGATAAGAACTAAGGAGTGTGACAGACTCATGGAGGTACAGGCTGGAAGATATGTTGCTAGAAGATATGAGTTTTGAAATTTTAAAAAAGAAAAAGCATGTCCATTGTAGAAAGTTTAGAATGTACAGAAAAGCAAAAATAATTTAAATATTACCTATATTTTCACCATCACAAGACAACTAAATTTAACATCTTTTAATACTTTGAAGTCATACATACATATATTTTTGTAGGGTTCATATTGTTTATACATATATTTTTGGCATGTTAGTTGAGATATAATTTATATGCCATACAATTCATCCATGTAAACTGTAAAAGCTATTTTTTTAGTATATTCACAAGGTGGTGCAACCATCACCACAATCTAATTTTAGAATATTTTGGCCCCCTCCCAAAAGAAGCCCTGTATCCATAAGCAGTCACTCCATACTCTCCCCCTCACCCAGCCCTAGTTAATCATGATTCTACTTTCTTTCTCTATAGATTTCCTATCCTGGACATTTCATATAAGTGGAATCACATAATATGTAGTCCTTGTGACAGCTGCCTTCTACATGCCATAATGCTTTCAAATTTGAGCCATATTGGAGCATATATCAGTATTCCATTCCTTTTTCTTGCTGACCTGCATTGTATGGATTTTCCGTATTTTATTTATTCATTCATCAGTTGGTAGACATTTAGTTTGTTTGTACAGTTTGTCTACTATGAATAATGTTTGCTATGAAAATTCACATGTAAGTGTTTGTGCGCATATAAGTGTTTATTTCTCTTGGATATATACCTAGGAGTGGAAATGCCATATCACTATGTATTTTTTATGTTACTATCTTTACTTTAAAATATCATGAATATTTTTCTATCTTCTTAAATATTATTCAAAAATTTCAATAAATAAACTAAATGTTTTTTATGGAGCCTGTTTATTTGTTTTCTATTCCATTACCCATTGATGGCTGCTTCTAAAATTTTGTAATTAGAAACAATTTCATATTAAACGTTCTCATAGCTGAATATTTGTGCACATCCATAATGATTTCTTTCTAATAAATTCTTAGATGTGGAATTGCTTATCATATTTTTCAACTTTGTCCCAAAGAATAGTTCTAGCATTTTATGTGACCAATATTTTAAAGGTAAATGAAAGAACTAATTTTCCCTTTCAACACTAAGTGTATTGACTTTTAGTAATTGTCAATCTTATTTATGGAAATGGTATTTCATTTTTGTTTTCATTTGCATTTTTAGCTACTATTTTTTGAACATTTTCCTTTATCTTTTCTTGAATTTCTTTCTTTTTTTAAATTTCTGTTTTAATGATCATGCCTTTTGAAAAATTTACTGCTGTTTCATATATTTCAAAGTAGGGAATGGGTTAATATTTGGTGAAAAAATCTATCAACAATTAGGAAATTATCCTAGTATCTTTTTTTTTTTTTTACACTGGATCAAAATGCTATCTTTAGGCTCTACTATATTCTCATATTTTCTTTTCCATTTCATTGGACTTTCTGTTTTTTTCCCACATCAGTTTACTCATTAATTTTTAGAACTTTGTTTTTTCCTCATTTTCTAGAATAAATATCCCCTTTTTACTCTTCTTAATAAGCATGACTTGGTTATTTTCATTGATTTATTGTTTCCAAATTAATATTAAAATTATTTGCCAAGTTCCAAATGAGGGAATCATCCTGTGACTCAATTTGGAATTATTTTATATTGTAGGTTAATTTGGGATGAAATGGCATGTTTATTTCCTGGCACATAGTATGTGTTTACATTCCTCAAAATCAAAATTGTTTTTACCACATTTTATGAATTCTAGGCAAATAAATATCTTGCAAACAAAACAATCAAGTCATTGAAGTGTTTTAATATCTCATATTTCTATGATTTATAAAATTGTTTTACATCTTCTCATATTTTAAACTATATTGCCAGATATATGTGGAATAAGTATTACATTTTGTAACTTTTATCAATACTTTTTGCCTTCATTTTATTATTGCGTACCTTTTCCATAATCCAATTGTTTCTAATATCAGTATTGTTCAATTAGACCTTTTACATACTCCACTATTATCAACACAGTACATCTTTGGCATAGATGCAAGACTATTACATTATGACTTTTAACCACACTCCATAGCTCAATCCAGTTGTATTTTTCCTGTGCTTCTCCACATTCCAACCAACCTGTAATACTGATGTATGTCTGCTCTAGCTCACAAAGGACACTCTTGCATCTGTACCATTAATCACTATTCTCATCCACCACTGGGTTTACCGTGCTATTCAGTCTCTAGATTATTCTCAATCTTTCTGTCAATTGACATTTACATTCTTAGACTACCATTTTCAGCCACTTCTCCATTTATGAACCAGCTGTCCCTGACTATAATGTGTTACCATCAACTATGTACATTTCCACACTTTCAGAGTAAAGCTAATTAAAATTTCTACATACATTAAATATCTGTAGTCCATCTCAGTTCTTCTTTTATCTACTTTAAGAATCCACCACATATTACCAGGTCTTGAAGATATTTTCCTACATTTTCTTCTAGAAGTTTTATGGTTCTTGCTTTTATATTTAGGTATTTGATTCATTTTTTGCTAATTTTTGTATAAAGTGTGAGATAGCTGTCCTCTTTCCTTCTTTTGCTATGCATATCCAATTTTCTCAGAACCATTTGTTGAATGGACTGTTCTGCCCGAGTGGGGTGGGTTTGACAGACTAGTTAAAAATAACTTGTCCATAGATGTCAGGATCTGTTTTTTAACCTCAATTCCATTCCATTGGTCTATGTGTCTGTCTTCATACCAGTACCATGCTGTTTTTATTGCTGTGGCTAGGTAATACAACTTAAAGCTTGGAAATGAGAGTCTTCCAACTTAGCTTTTCCATTTTAAGATGTTTTTCTGGCTATTTAGGACCCCTTACCCTTCCAAATAAATTTGATAATTATGTTTTCCATTTATTTTTAAAATTCTGGTGGAATTTTTATTGGGATTGCTTTGGATATGTATATCAATTTGAGTAGATTTGACATCTCAATGATACTTAAGCTTTCAATCCATGAGGATGGAATATTCTTCCAATTATTTAGGTCTCTTTAATTTCTCTTAATAATGATTTATAGTTCTCTGAATACAAGTACTTTAAATCATTCGGTAAGTTTATGCTTGAATATTTGTGTTTATCTGTCATATTTTATTTTCACCACTCTTTTGACACTTTTAGTTACTTTTATTTATGTAATCTTCATTTCTAGATTCTCTTCCAGGACTCTCTTTCCTGTGTTTACTTTTTGTGCTGTAGCACACCCTTTAGTATTTCCTGCAAAGTAGGTCTGTTGATTACAAATTCTGTCAGTTTCTATTTATCTGTGAATATTCTAAACTCACCCTCATTTTTGAAAGACAATCTTGCTAGATATAAGATTCTTGGCTGGAAGATTTTCTCTAGCAGTATCTTAAATATATCATACCACTGTCTTCTTTCCTCCATGGTTTTTGATGAGAAATCAATACTTAATCTTATTGGGTAGCTCATATACATTATGCTTTTCTATTCTTTTGCTGCTCTCAGATGCCCTCTTTATCTTTGGCATTTGACATTCTGACATTCTGACTAGTATGTGTCTTGGAGTTGGTCTATTAGGTTTTTTTTGGATGGGACTATGTCATGCTTCTTGGACATGGATATTTATGTCCTTCAATAGGTTTGGGAAATTTTCTACCATTATTTCTTCAAACATTCCTTTGGATCTTTTTTTCCTTTTCTTCTCCTTCTGGGGACACCCATGACTTGTATGTTTGCATGTCTCTTGCTGTCCTTTAGTTCCTTGAGACCTTGGTCAAGTTTTTCCAATCTTTTCTTCATCTGTTCTTTTGTATGCTCACTTTCAGAGGCCATTTCTTCAAGCTCACCAATCCTTTCTTCTGCCTCCTCAAATCTGCTATTATATGATTCCAGTGCATTTTTTATTCCATTTATTGCACCTTTCATTCCCATAAGATCTGCTGTTTTTCTGTGTATACTTTCAAATTCTTCTTTGTGCTCATCCAATGTCTTCTTAATATCCTTAATTTCTTTAGCCATCTCATTAAATTTATTGAGATTTATTTGAACATCCGTGATTAGTTGTCTCAACTCCTTTATGTCATCAGGAGGCTTAACTTGTTCTGTTAACTGGGCCATATCTTCCTGTTTGTTGGTGCAGATTGTAATTTTTTTATTGGTGTCTTCGCATCTGGCTTACTAGAGTATTTATTCGGGATGCAGTTTTTCTCTTTAGTTTGTTGATTCCTGCCCTTCTACCCTGCTGTTTGTGTGGTAGGAGCCAAGGATGTACCTAGTGCCCTAAGCTGTGGAGTCTTAAGCTAACCTCATAGCCCCAAGGACCAGTGAAACTTCTCCCAACTATCTCCTTTGACAGGGGTAGGGACAGAGCCACAGCTGTGTGGAATAATCCAACTCATGCAGGCCTAGACTGTAGTTGCCCAGAGAGACTGATTAAGCTTCATGCCCCCTTTCCCCCTGCCTTTGGGAGGGGTGGAGCTGCAGGTGTGGGAAGAAATCCATGCAGTGCAGGTCCAAGGTGACCACATTTGCCCTGGTAGACATCCAATTATTCAGTCTGTGCAAGCTAAACATACCTGCAGTTACCTGGATAGGCTCGTACAGGGCCCATCATCTTCCTCCATCCTAGAGGTGCGGCTGAAACCTAGGCTAAGGCTGCAGGCCAATCTGGGTGAAAGAACCCGGTCTCTACTGTCACTGTGATTTTCAGTCAGCCCAGCTTCCCCTCATGCTGGGGGTGGAGTCAAAATGGCTACTACTGTCCTTCTAACTTGGACAGCCACAAACTTTAGCTGTTCTTAGAGTTATACTTTAGCCAATCAAGTTTACTAATTAGTAGCTCTCATTGGTGGCCAATCGTCTCTTCCTCCCCTGTTTTTGGGAAACGGAGCTTCCAATTCCTGGCACAGAATAGCTCCTGGGGTGCCTTGGGCTGCCAAAGTAGGATGATCACTCACCTCCATGGCTTGGCCTGTAAATTCCCAGAAAGGCTGGCGCAGCTCCCCCCAGCTTCCTCCCTGCCCGAGTTCAGCCCGAGGCTCAGGCCAGAGTGAAAATCCAAACTAGATGGAAAAAAGCTGGTCCCCACCAGCACCGTGACCTTCATGTCAGGCGCTGAGTAAAGACAGCGACCCCCGGCGTCCTTCTGATAGGGACAGGTTCAAACTCCAGCAGCTCCCAGGGCCACATACTTGCCGCGTAATCCACCAATGAGTAGCTGAAGTTGGTGCCCAAACGCCTCCCCCTCCCCTGCTCATAGGAAGTGGAGCCCCCA
Organism: Cabassous unicinctus; assembly: GCA_029593785.1. Classification (NCBI taxonomy): domain Eukaryota; kingdom Metazoa; phylum Chordata; class Mammalia; order Cingulata; family Chlamyphoridae; genus Cabassous; species Cabassous unicinctus. The sequence goes on along the minus strand of JAQZBX010081315.1, from coordinate 1,626 downwards.
TCACCAGTCATGGAACAGCTCCTGAGATGGCCCACGACCCCAGTGGAGGATGGCAGCGTGGAGCACTCCACCCACGAATCCTCTCCGCAGACGGGCATTCTCCTCCCTCCATTCTCCCAAGGATGCCACAGGGTGCACCTCTGGTCCCAAAGAGCCCCCAGACAAGTGCTCTAGATAGCTCTGGGTGATCGCCAACTGCCCCGTAGCAGGAGCTGACCCCTGAATTTCCTCACTCTGCCACCATCTCGCTGGTTGTCAGATGCTTCCACTTTTAATATTCTACATATCTCCTTCATTATTTTTCTATCTGAGACTTCTCTGACTAATTCCTTGATGTGCTTTTCAATACCCATACATTGTTATTTCTATTGGTGACATCAGCATCCATATAGACTCCTGATTGCCTCATACCAGTGCCTCTCCCCACCTTGGCCTCATGCTAGTCATGTATGTCCTTTCCCGTTTATATTTTTCCACTCACTTGATTGATAGTATTATTTGGTATGGATGCAATATGCTGAATTCAGTGTCTGTACAAGATAGGATGAGGTAAGGGATTTTCAGTAAGAAGGTGTTCTAAGCAGCCAAAATATTGGCAAATATACTCAAGCTGTGGGAGTGTTGAACCACAGCAGGTATTCCTTGTGAAATCTTGGTTTTCAGAATATAGGTCTTTTCTGGTTCTGTGGGGGAATAATACTAAAAACATATGATAATATCTTACAACACAGGCCACCTACTATAACCACATACATAAAGTTGCCGTTGTGGATGTGCATGAGCATAAAGGAGAAGGCAGCATCAAAGTGTGCTCCAAATTTGTTCATTGTTTACATCACTTGCCTGCCCAGCTCCTTCAGGCCATTTCTGGCCTGGAACACGTGTCAGTGTGGTAGGTGAAAGAACTGTGTTCACTGAGGGCACAGCTGGCACCTGGTTCCCAGGTGAGCCCCAGGGGCAGGACCTACCCTTCCTCCCTTTCACCTTTATTTAAAAATGTACCAAACACATGTAAATTGCCATTCATAGAAACAGATGAAACACACAAACCATTTAACTAAATCCAGGACCTGTCTCACTCTTTAAAATATTTTCTGGAAATCAAGGACCTAATTTTAAGAATGTGCAACCCATGTCATTCTTCCTCTTTCTGGTGGCAGCTCCCACAGGTGAGGGTCTAAGGGAGAGAGAGAAAATTCAAATTACTACAACAAAGCCTGAAAATCATACATTACTGACAACTTTACTAAAATAAAGTTTTAAGGGAACATTATGAACTGTGTGGTGAAATTTGAAAAAAAAATAATGAAATGGACAAATTTCTAAAAACATCAATTACCAAAACTGAAGAAGAAACCAGAAATCTGAACAGACCTTTAGCAAGAGAGAATTGATTCATTAATCACAGACTTCCCAACAAAACACAGGACCAGCTGTTTCCACTGGTGAATTCTCTCAAACATTTAGAAGACAATTAAAATCCTTCAAATTCTAGTACACAAAGCAAAACCTATAAGATTGTGTGGTGAAAAGTGTAAACCATAATGTAAACTATTGTCCATGGTTGGTAGCAATGTTTCAATATTTGCTCATCAATTTTAACAAATGCACCACACTAATGAAGTT
>JAQZBX010081314.1:0-13687 GCA_029593785.1 Cabassous unicinctus | reverse complement strand
AAAAAAAAAAAAAAAAATTCAAAAATGTTGAGGATAAAGGATAAGTCACACACATCAGTTTGATTTAGTATAAGAGCAATTAACAGTTCCTGGGCCATCTTACAAATGATGTCATGGAATGATGAATGAATCCAGGGCCAAGTCTCAGTTAATTCTGGATTCTACATCTTTTGTAGTCTTAGACATATGCCCTGTTGCATACTATAAGACTTTGCTGAAATAAGATCCCAATTAACTTTAAGTAATGACCATCATCTCCCAAACAGTAAAATCCTAATGAAGTTTAATAGGTTTCCATTTCCAACTAACTGCTATTGGATACTTCAGACTTTATGTATGAGGCCTTAGAAGTTAGTGAACACTTAGCAAATCACACATTCTCCTGGGCTATGGGGACCAAAAGTTTCCCCTGAATTCATTCCTGTGATTCTGCTGCCAAGGCCCCAGTACACTGCCTTTGAACTATCTATCTATGCATCCATTGTGAGGAGCATACTTCACAGCCACACTTGGATCAGTGTGCATGGTTTTGCACATTTTTTTCTGGCATACTTTATAACTATCTGTTGCCTTTTTAACCTATATTTCTACAAAAATCATACCAGTCCAAGTTAAAATCTATCCAAGTTGTTGAGTTCATAATGCTGACATACCTACTTTTTCTGCTTTAAATACTTTGGTATTTTGGAGACCTTACATCAACTTAGAGTTCTGATCAAATGGCTTTTATAATATTATCCACCTGGTCACAAAAAAGCAAGAATGGTAATTGTATAGGAAGTGGCTTTAAAGAGAATTGCCCTCCCTTGGTTGGTTATTCCACATCAATGTCTATTGAATTATAAAGATTTGGAAGTTTTCTGACTAAAAGCAGTCATGCTTTGAGGTGGGAGGCTTGTGGCCCACACAGGATAGTTAAGCCTTTAGAGCAAAACTAAACTCACTCCATGAACTTAGAATTATTTAGGAAGTCTCTCTTAATAATTATTTTCAAGTCACTAGTTGAGGAAAAGAAATACTACACTAAATTTTAAAATGGCTTATCTTGCAAAGATGCAGTGATGGGTCAGTAAATGCTACAAATAAGATGCCTTATCATGAAATGAAACTGTTACTTCCTTTCCAAATGCATTGAGAGGTAGGTATAACAAATGACTTCTTTCATAGTTTTTTTTTCCTCACAGTGTGACACTAGGGTCTTCAATTTACAGATTAGTTATATTTAAACATGATTTCTACCATCACAGATAATTATGAATATTGGATTGTATACCCAGACTATTTAGAAAAGCAATAACTTGAGATATTGTGGACCCAGGTCATAGATAATACAGTAAAACTTGTATTAAATTATTTTACTGACAATAAGATAATATATTGTCTTTAGAGTAAACTGAGAGCAGAAAAAGTATGAAATAGTTCCACAAAAATTGTTATTAATTGCATAATTCAGATAAGCACTGTTCATAATTGGTATATTTTTTAGGACACTTTCCTGTGCTTACACATTATTTTAGACAATTGAGATTCTATTATAAAAGATATTTTATATCTTATATTTTCCACTCAGTATTTATTTATCTCTTCCTATAGAAATATCTCTTTCGATATATGTACATTTTTACCTAGAGTAGATTCCTAAGAGTAAGGAATACTGGACCAAATATATGCGTAAAAGAATTCCAAGTGTTTAATATGTGACTAATATGGCTCAACTTTAAGTCAGGGGATTATCTGCCTGGAGATTCTATCAATCTTGCAAATAATGCTAAAAAATATTACTATTTTTTCATTAAAATTTATCTATCACCATTGCTTTCCAGTGCTATTTGCAGATAAATCAATTATTCAAATGCTTAATTGGATTCATGGAGTGAAAGAACTACATGACATAATTCATTCTGCTTGGACTGACAAAGAACCCAGATATGCAGAAACTCTCATTCATTGTGTTAGTGTTGATCTACTGTCTCAACCTGGCAGGCAACCTGCTCACAGAGACAGTTGCTAGCAGCACATACCTGGGCTCCCCAAAATATTTTCTCACGTGTTCTTGTCCTTACAGATGGCTTATTATCTTTTACCATGCCTCCCAAAATGATATTTGACTTATTGTTGAAACTAAAACTGTGGGTGCATGACTCAGCTCTCTGCAGAACATTTCCTAGAAGGAGTTGAGCTCATACTGCTCATGGTGCTGGCCTATAACCACTATCTGGTAATCTGCAGGGCCCCTGCACTACATGATCACTACATGATCACAATGAACTGGAGGGTGTGTAGCCTCCTGGTGGTCATATTCTGGGCTGGGTGATTTCTTCATCCTCTGATTTAAATTATTTCTATGCTCTTGTTGCCTTTTCTGTGTCCACACAATCATTGAACATTTCTTTAGTGATATGTACCCTCTGCTGAATGTTTCCTGCATTGACACTAGCATCTTTGGACTCTGTTCCTGCTAACAGACAGCTGTTGTGTCTGCTCACCTTTTCTATTGCTATCACCTCCTTTGTCCTTATCATTTGGCTCCTCAGAATTCACAGTCCAGCAGGACAGCACAAGGCTCTCTCCATCTGTGCTTCCTATATTACTGTGGTCATTTTATTCTTTGTACCCTGTATATACACCATTCCTGGACACAGTGCAATCTAAATTGCGAGGAGATGTGGAAAATATCACCATTATAGTGATTTCCATGATTTCCACATGAGAATCACTGAACAGTTTGAAAATCTGTCAAACATATTGAAACTTTCAGATGAAAATACGGATAGAGATTTTTTTAGAAAAGAAAAAAAGGAACTAAATGCATGTTTCCAATTATTATTTACTCCTGATATCATGAAAGCATTACCAGTTTTGGCTGACTATATGAGTGACTTCCTTAAGAACACAGCCTATGTTTAGGGTTAGGGTTAGGGTTAGGGTTAGGGTTACAGAAAAAGTGACACTCCAGTCTCTGAAGCTGGTGTTCATTTTGTCCAGGACGAATGGTATGGACAGATCCTCTGGGGAGTAATTCTTACATTGTTGTGTCTGCACCAGTCTCTGGGTGTCTTAAAATAGATTATTAATACAATCATAAGATTGTGGTTTCTCTCATCCAGTCCTATAATCTAGCCATTACCAATAGAGGTTTCCATATTTTAAATTGTTTGGTGCATATTTTTGTGGCATCAACAGGAGACTGCCCCCACTTCAAGCAAGAATGATGTTGTTTTCTTCTGTGTCAAACTAATCAGCATTCTCAAGCAATGACAAAGTGCCAAAGGAGATATGAGAGCTGAGGAAAGAACAAAACAATGGTTTACAGATAAATTGGCTAATCTGTTTAGTGTGGTGGGAGTCTGTGCAGTGTAGGATTTGGGGGGATTTGATTGCATAATTTTGTAGGTCTATGTGAGCATTAAAACATAACATGGATTAATCAGGTGAATGACCTTTGGAATCTCTATTTTGGGACTGGGGGAAGTGATAGAATATCCTTAAGTATTAAACACTATTACATATGAATTATCATTTTCTGACATAAAATAAAACTAAATATATAATGTACCCCCCCAATGCAATGAGGTAGCTATGGAGACAAAGAGATTTTGTGTGGCAATCCATATAAATAAGTAAGCTTAAACAAAATCTAATCATATTTTAACAACCAGTGTGGCCAATGCAAAATATTTTGTCTTTTAATTATAATATGTGGGTTTAAGTTTATTTTGCTCCCCTTTCAATCAGGTCCACCTTCATTCATTTACATGTAAATATCCAGGTTTCCCAGCAAAGTTTGTTGAACGGATTATTATTTCCTCATTGAATGGTCTTGGCATCCTTGTCAAAAATCAATTTGCAATAGATGTTAGGATTGATTTCTGACCTCTCAGTCTTATTCCATTGGTTTATATGTCTGTCTTTGTGCCACTGCCGTGCTGTTTTGATTACTATGGTTTTATAACAAATTTAATGATCAGTAAGTGAGGAGTCCAATTTCATTCTTCTTTTTCAAGATGGCTTTGCCACCGGAGGCCCTTTACCCTTCCATATAAATTTGATGATAGACTTTTTAATTTCTGTAAAGAAAGATGTTGGAATTTGGATTGGGGTTGCATTGAATCTATAAATCACTTTGGGTAGAATTGACATCTTAACAATATTTAGTTTTCCAATCTATTGACACAAAATATCCTTCCATTTGTTTAGGTAGTCTGTGATTTCTTTTTAGCAATTTTTGTAGTGTTCTGTGTACAAATCCTTAACATCTTTGATAAGATTTACTCTTAGATATTTTATTCTTTTATTTGCTCTTGTGACTAGATTATTTTTCTTGATTTCTTCTTCTAATTGTTCATTAGAGAATACTACTGATATTTTCACATTGATCTTGTTACCCTGTCACTTTGCTGAATTTGTTATCAATTCTATTAGCTTTGTGTGAATTTTTCAGTATTTTCTGTGTATAGGATGATACCATCTTCAAATAAAGAAAGTTTTACTTCAAGAAGGATGATTTTTTTTACCTCATTCATAAGGACCCAGAGATCCTTCTTCTGCTTAAGTGTGACCAAAGATGCCAAAACCTGCATTCTTTCTTTGGGATTTGATTCCATACAGCTATGCCAGCGGAAGCATTAGTAGCCTTCGTATTTGACCAGAGGCAGAAAAACCTTGTCACCAGCATCAGCTGTCTCATATGAGAGCACTTCTGCAAGTAATTCCTGTCACTAAACCCAGACTCTGTGAATCCAATCCTTCCAAAGATTCATTAAACTATTTAATTATCTATAATAAATCTCTTTAATTTAAACTAGCAAAAGATAATTCATGTCTTCAGCTCAGAACAACTGCTGATATACTAAGCTGACTTAAATTTCTTCATTTCAATTTTTCACTAAGAATGGATTGTCATTAATTTTAGAGGGATTCCACTTAAGTGTCTTTTTCAGATATGCAATTACACTTCAGTGGGTTAAGTGGAAATGATAGTCATTTATTCATGAAATGTTTACTAAAACTTTATTCTCTACTAAGCTTTCATGTATGTGCTACAAATGCAGTAGTTAATAAAAAAAAGTAATGCCTCTGCTTTCATCACATTTATAGTCATGTTAGGAGGGAAATAGACAAAAATTAAATACATTAGGTAAATTATATTGTAAAATTTCCTTAGGGAAAACCTAAAAGAGTGAAGTGATAGAAAATAACTCAAGGAAATAGATGGCTTTACAATGAATATTTAAGAATGTCCTCTCTAAGAGGGGGCATTTGAATTGTAGATTAAGTAATATGAAAAACCAGAAATGCTAAGGTCTAGAAGAGGGTAATTTCAAGAAGCTAGAAGAGTTGGTGCAAAGAACTTAGTGCAAAAATGAAGCCATCGTGATGGGAGATCTGTGAACATGGAACAGTGGGACCATATGAGTTCAGAGAAAGGAATGTTTGAATGGGGAGCAATTGTGCAGGGCTTAATAGGCCATGAAAAGGCCAAATAAATGAATTGAGTAAAATTTGGTTAAACAGAGCTTTCTTTCTACTAATCTTCTTAGCTCAGCTTTTCTAAGTGAATACAGGGAATTTACATGGATAGAAAATTGTCTAAATTGAAAGAAAAACAAGGCATAAAGAGACAAAGTAGAGATCAATGCTGTTAACTGCACTGAAGAGGCCACTAAAGAAACTGCCAGAAAGGACACACAAAGCTACTAGGCAGAGGTGGTTGCTGGAGGAAATACATTTTATTTATCTTCATCAGGATCTGAATTTAGAGCTGAATCAATAATACATTTAATGTTGGTGGTGGTCTTCTAATCCAAATAGAATTCAGTGGGTAATGATAATCATGCAGGTCAAATAAAATCCCCTTACACACCCAATAAACACCCCTCTAATGGTTTTGCTCATGTCCCCTCAGTTTGTTGCTGATCAAATCTGGACATACTTAGATAAATGCATTACATTCTTGCTCTTGGGTCTTTTAACACTTGCTGCCCTAAGCTACTCTCTCACTTCACCTGCTTTGTTCTCTTTAACATTTTTCACAATGAATTTATTTATTTAAAAAATTTTTTTTACTTGTTTAATATCTTTCTTTATCCACTGGGAACTGTTTAAAGGCATAGATTTTAAATGTTTAAACTTTAAGTGTTTAAACGTGAGCCAAACCACAAGGTTCAAATTCTATCTCAAGTATTAACTAGCTTGTTAATTTAGGAAACAGAAATTATCTAAGCTTCAGTTAGCTCTTCAGGATAACAGGAATATGAGTTATCTATTTCATACAGCTCTTAGGAGAATTAACCAAGACCACGCCTTCTTAGCACCTGCCACTTTGTAATAATGGCTTTCACTGCATTTGCTGGCAGGCTGATTTTAGCAGCATGAAAAAGATGCACAGCAAAGACTTGAGACATACATCCCCTTAAAAAAGTTGATTTGTCTTTATAGCTGGGAACTTTAGGAATCATAGATGAAGACAGAAGCCCTCTGTAAAAGATAAGTAAGACAGAAAGAACTTATTAATGACTAATCCAGAAAGTAAAAGAAAACTTGAATAAATCAAAGAAAAACCCTGTGCATGGATTAGAATTCTTAATTTTCTAAAGATATAAATTCTTTCTAAACTAGTCTTCCTGAATAAAATCTTTTTGAAAATACAAGCTAAGCTTTGTTTTGTACATAGTCTTTTATTTTATTTACATTTAATTTGAAACATAAATATGCAAGAATATGCATAATCCTGAAAAAGAACAGTAATGTGGGAGTATTAGGCTTATCAGATGACAAAATGTATTATAAATCTAATGCAAGTAGGTCATATGTGAAATGGCACACTGAAAATAAGATAAATGTAACAGAAGAGACTCTTAGGATTTCATGTCAGTGGATAAAAGTTAATTATGCAAGTATAAAAACACAGCCATCCTGAAAAAGAACAAAAGTTTAAAATTCAATCCCTATCTAATTCCATATATATATTTTTTAAAAATACAAGGTAGATCAAAAATTTAAATGTAAAATAAAATACCACAAAATAAGTTTTTAAAAAATGGCAAAAAAATTGTGGAAGAATATTCTGGTATAAAGAGAAACATGGGAATTCTTTCTAAGGTGGATATAAAAACATATAATTTTGATAAATCAGATATGTAAATATAAAATATTCTTAACGGCCAATAATCTTCTGCATAGCATAAAAATTAAAAGTAAACCCCAAGCCAAGAATATGATAATTACATATAAAGTGGTAAAAGGGATAAAGTATTTAGTATATAGTTAACTCATAAAAATTAATATGGAAAATATCAACAATTGGGGAAAATTGGTAAAAGGCATTAAAAGTCAATTCACACTTAAAGAAGTGCAAAGAAATGTTAAGCATGTAAAGAAGTTTTCAAATAATTATTTTTAAGAATAACATTATGTATAAAAATAAAATATATTTTCTTTAATCAGATTGTCAAATATCATAAATGTTTATCAAGCACTGGTTTTTGAGAAAGTGGAAAAACATATTCTCACAGACTATGTGAAAGGGCACAGTAGGTACAACCCTATGGATGACATTTTGACAATGACTTAGAAAATCAAATGTTCAATTTGGCCCACCAAAAATCAAATCCATGTCTAGGTACTTAAATTTGCACATTTGCAAAAAGACATGTGTTTATTACAGAATTATTTGTCATAGAAATTAAATGGAAACAACATGAAGAAAATTGTTTACATTAATTTTAGGGAATATCTTTGAGGTATTTATGCAGTATGATACATGAGAAGAAGTTATGTCTAAGTGAATAGGGAAAGAATTTAAATATGTTGAATAATAAGAAATAAATGTTTACATGCATAGAATAAACACATACATATTTACATATATTTATATATATATAAATATGCTTGTACTTGCAAGGATTATTACTTGACAATTTTAGAAAATATATTTCAATGACTCCCTCTGGCAGGAATATTGGAAGACCAATGAAGAGTGTATAAATTTACTTTTACATTTATGCCAATTTGAATGGTTTCCATTTAAACTATCTATTGCTATTACACATTCTGTTTTTAAAAAATCAAAAATAGTATGAAAACTTAAAAATAATATATGATGCAACTGAAATTCAGTAAAGAGGATAGTCTACATAGTGTTAACTCTTTTAATTAGTATAATAAAAAGGATAAAAATAAATGAGTATTTATACGATAAAAGACTAAGGATGAGAAAAAGATTAATAATGAAAATGCAGAAATTAATTATAATAAGAGAAATGGTAAAAAAAAATATTTCAATCATTAATTCATTACCTTTTAAAATTGATCCCCTACTATTATATTCACTATACTTGTTTAGGTAGTGACAAATAAGATGTTATAGAACTTATACTAGGAAAAATGCTATTTAATAACACAGTCTAATAGTGAATGCTTTAATAATGATGATTTTGATGGAAAGAGAAGAGAAGGTTGTGAGCCATCACCCATATGGATGTAATCTATGGTAAAGTTATAGACTGTAGATGTGTATTGAAGGAATAGGACAGGAGGGTAGTGATATTGTGGGGTTGGGTGGTGCAGGTTTGACAGGTGGGTACATTGGGAAAGGTGAGTCAGAAGGTCCAGGATACTGGGGGAGGATTGGGAGAGGGACCAGGTGAACACAGGAGACATGTGGGTATGAGATTGAAAGTATAGAGGTGGGAATGTTCTTATGGCAAAATGACAAGGTAGGGTCATTGGTTTACAGTGTTAGTTGTGGGGGGGGCATTCAGGAGAGGGCACACCTAGAACACGCTTCTAGGGAGTGTGTGAGTGTTCATTCAGTCCGAATGCATTGTATCAGTGGATGGAGACTCACATAATGAGCAGAAAGGAGTTGAACTCCCATCTTTGGTAGGACCGATTTGTTCAGAAATAGACAGGTGGGAGTCTCCCAAGAGCAAGGGCAGTTCCTAATAGGGGAGTACGAACTAGTGTGTGAAGACCTCCTGTTGCATGTAACTTTGAATCTTGTCATCCAATGAGTCAAGCCAGGGGGTTGTCGTGGGCCCCAGGGGGATGGGGTGGGAGGAATAGAATAGATCAAACAGGGGGTACTTAGTGGTCAGTAGAAATTTTCTTCATTACTATACAGTGATGGGCACAGGACATGGTAAATATCATCTAAATTTATAAAAATGTTCAGTCCAAAATGTAAACCACAGTGTAAACCATTGACAATTTTAGTAGCTATGTTTCACTATTTGTGTATCAGTTATAACAATGCTACCATCCACATATAAAAAGGTATTAGTATGGGGGGGAGGAAAAGGGGAGTATGCTGGGTATATGACAGTCTCCTGTATTCTGTGTGTGACTTTGCTGTGACCTAAAACTTTTTGAAAACAAAATGTAAAATAGTGAGACACTGGGGAATGAGAAGGATAAGGTGCCACAGTACAGACTGGACACCAGATATTGCAGTGATGAAAGGGAAATGTTAAAAAAATTTTTTTTAATTTTTCATTTTTTTAATATTCCAATCTTTTATTTTAATTTTAGTTTTAGGTTTCTTTTTAATTTTTATATATTTTACCTCTTACATTTAACCTTATCATTATTATTTCATTTTCCTATTAATGGTATTCAGGTATCTTTGCAGAAGCTTTGGATCACAGAAAGTTTGGATCACAACTGGGGTGGGGGAGGATCATTGGTGTGAGATGTCAGGGATGGTGGATGCATGGGAGGAAGTTCACCTGAGTATAAATATAAGGTATATAAAAATGTTCAAATGTTCAAATGTTCATGGGGCATTGTCACAGTGGGTCGAGAATCACTCAATAAATGAGATAATACTGAAATCCCTTCCTGGAGAGCTCTGCCACATTCTCTAAGGGAGCAGCAACAGTCCCCCAAGTGCAGGGGCAGTGACTGTTGAAGGAGGATGATCCACTGAGGTCTCTTGATATTGATGAGGAGCCTTATAAGTCTTTGCTCTTGAAATTGAAACTTAGCCTATTGTTATGCGGTGCCTAAGGGGTGCCCCCTAAGAGCCTCCTTGTTGCTCCAATGTGGCCTCTCTCTAAGCCAAACTCAGCATATGAATGCATTACCCTCCTCCCAGCATGGGACGTGACTCCTGGGGATAAGCCTCCTTGGTACTGAGGGATTGCTACCAAGTGCCAACTGGCATTGTGACTGTAAAAAGTCCTTGAATAAAAGGGGGAAAAGGTAAAGACAAATGAGTTTATATGGCTAGGAGACTTCAAAATGAGTTGGAAAGTCATCCTAGAGTTAATGATTATGCACATCTCTGTAGGATCTCATAGAATTCAAAAGTGGATATCACCCCAATTAGTGGAGCTCCTGTAGGCTCTAGAGACATTCAATTCCTACGTCAGGGCAGATAGCTCCAGAGTTTGGTGCCTTGCCAGTGGGCCCTACTTTGGAGTTTGTGCTCCTGAGACTGACAGAGGTGGACTCAAGTATGTCTTCCCTGCACATGGCTCAAGTCTCCCATCTATTCAAAAACATGCTTGGTGCTGGAGTTTGTATGTGTACATCCAGAGACTTGATTCTTTGGGCAGTCCATGTGCCAGCTGGGCCTGGAACCTAGGTAGAGCAGCAACTCCTACTCTACAGCTCATTGGACTCACCCAGGACAACTGGTGGGGAGATGATGATGGACAATGGTCATCCCAGGGAATGGAGAGAGTGTGCAGCTGCAGGCAGGATAATACTATCCATCTTCCCCATGGGATATAAGCCCCCTCTCAATTGGAGGTGGAGTGGACATCACCATCCCAGACTCCTCATAATGGGGGTAGGAGCTATTGACTAGAGTGGACTTATTTGTATTCTACAGTAGATATATTGTGATTCTAGCAATAGAAGAAATTGCAACATTGATGTGGAGCCAGTGGCCACTGGAGGCTCTGGGGGCAGGGAGAGAGAAAAGAAATTGTAGTATGGGGGCTTTTCCCAGGACTTGGGAATTGTCCTGAGTGACATTGCAATGACAGATATAGGCCATTTTATATCATCATATAACATGCAGAACTTTGTGGGAGATAGTGTGGTATACAATGTGAACTATGGTCCATGCTTAATGGCAAAGCCCCAGGATGTGTTTATCAATTGCAATTAATGTGCCACACTAATGAAGGATGTTTATGTGGGAGGTTGTGGGAGGTGTAGGAGGTGGGGCATATGGGAATCCCTATATTTTTGTGTAACATTTATGTAATCTAAGTAACTTTTTGTAAAAAAGCAATCAAGAAGAATCAGTAAAAGTCAATATCAAAGTAAAAAAAAAATGAAATACGATATATTTCTATGAAGTTCAATAAAATGTAGTCTGTTTTTATGAATAATATTAAAAATACCTATATTATGGGGATGGGGAGAAAATGGTGCATCAGATTTAAGGTGATTTCTGGGTTCCAGAAAATTTTCCCTCAAGCACAATGACTATCTTTGTTGTAGATGACACACATATTTGTTACTTCATCTGACTTTTTTCTCCAGAGCTTCCTCATAGAATTTGTCATCTCTGAATTTCTCAGAGTATATATTAAAGAGTTTAGCATGGGGGTTATGACTGTATAAAACATGTTGAATTATTTGTCAATAGGGAAGTTTCTAGCAGGTCTTACATACATAAAAATACAGGGAACAACGTGGAAGACAACCACAGAGATATGTGAACTGCAGGAGTAGAGGGCTTTCCTCTTTCCTTCCAGACTAAGGTCCCTTAGGGAGTGTAAAATGATACCATAAGAGATGAGTAAGAGAAGAAACACAATACTGCAGATCAGCCATCTATTAGCCACCACTAAGAGTCCAACAGCATAGGTGTCAATACAGACAAGTTTTAATAAAGTGTACATGACACAAAGAGATCAATGATATTGGGACCACAGAATGGGAGCCCATGAAGAGAGATAAGTTGAATGACTGAGTGCAGAAAACCCCCAATCCTGGTCACAATTAGCAGCACAACACACACACCTCATGATAATCAAATAATGCAATGTCTTACAGATGACCACATAGTGGTCATATGCCATGGAAGACAGAAGAAATATCTTTGATCCACCAAATAAGTGCCCTGTAAAAAGCTGGATCATACAACCATGGAAGGATATGTTATTTTGTCCAAAGATCAAGTCTGAAATCATTTTGGGAGAAAGGGTTGAGGCATAAATAACATCCATAAAAGATGAACTGGCAAGAAAGAAGTGCATAGGTGAGCCCAGGGACTTACTGACAGTTATAGTCATGACAATGAGCAAATTTCCATGTTCTTCTAGTTCTAGAAGAACTAGAACATAATGGAAAGTACTTTCTGTTCCTTTGGATTCTGTGTGAGACCCCGGAGTATAAAGTATTTAACATTTTCCCTTGGTTCCATTTATTCTTTAATCGGTGTTTCTATCAGATCTTAGAAACGGTTTATCTATGAAACAATGAAAATATTTAAATGCAATAAAAGCTTAAACTTTTATTTATTTATTCAATCAAAACTTATAAATGGAGCCTCTATTTCTACAAAACCACTCATGGACATTGGGTTTACCAAGTTGTATAGGATGATTCTCCCCTTCAGTGATTTGATACACATTTATGAAGTCAGACAAATACAAACCAATATAATAAGTGCTATTTATAAATATATTCATGTGTTTCTAAGGGCACATTTAAATAAAACTGTGATCAGAGCAGTTGTCCCAGAGTAAGAAATGTTTTAAATAAGTTTAAAAGGAGAAGTGGGAATTGGCTAAACCAAGAGAGAATGGGTAGTGAAATATTTAAAAAGGCTCAGGATGTATGAAGTCACAAAAGTGTAAACATAAAGACCCATTTAAGGTATTTTACCTATTTAAAATGGGTTGAAGAAAGAATGAAAGGAAGACTATAGACCAAAGTCCATTGTCATTAATTTCCTCCCAACTCACTGAAACCTCCTTCTTATTTTCTTTTGTTTGGATCTTCCTCATTTTCCTAAACTATAAAAACTGAAGTGGGGGACGGATGTAGCTCGGGTGGTTGGGCATCCATCTCCAATATGGAGGGACCTGGGTTCAATCCCCAGGACCTTCCAGTAAAAATTAAAAAAGGAAAATATAGAAGGCATATGGGCCACCAGGCCCCATATGTGGGTGCACCGCCAGGCCCCACGACCCATGCAGCAAGATGATGATGTAACAGGAGAGTGATACAAAGGAAAGCCAAGATGAGATGCACCAAAAAAACAGGAACTATGGTGGTGCAGGCAGTAGGACACCTCTCCCTGACATCGGAGGTTCTGAGGATCAAATCCCAGTGAAGATAGGAGAAGAAGGATGAGAAGAGGGGGCAGGAAATAGACACAGAGTCACCCAGTGAATGGACACAGAAACAGCAAAAACATGGGGGGCTAAAAATGGATAAAAGTAAGTAAAGAAATAAATCCTTAAAAAAAATGTATTAAAAAAATTGAAGCATCCCAATTTGCTATATGTAGCTTGTATCTCTCCTCTAGTGTATAAACTTATATATTGCAACTACCAAATTGATATCACTGATTTGATATCAAATCAATGTTTATAAGACTAAATTTTTATTTTCCACACTAACCTATTCCTACATGGTTTTTCCCCATCTCATTAAATATTTCTACATTTCCTGCTATTTTAAAGAATAAATATCTCACAGTATCCTTCACTCCTTAAAT
>JAQZBX010081312.1:0-13698 GCA_029593785.1 Cabassous unicinctus | reverse complement strand
AAGTGAGATTGAAAATGCAAAAGAGGCACAAATAACAGATTTGAAGTCATAGAAGAAAGAATGAGCAATGTAGAGGAAAGAACAACTGAAATTGAAAAGAGAGAACAGAGAGAGAAAAGAATTGAAAAATTTGAGCAAGGGCTCAGGGAGTTGAATAAGAGCATGAAGCAAACCAATCTACATGTAATGGGACTTCCAGAAGAAGATAAAGGAAAAGGGGCAGAAAGAGTATTTGAGGAAATAATGTCCATAAATGTCCCAGCTCTCATGAAAGACATGGATGTATGTGTCCAGGAAGCACAGTGTACTCCAAGTAGAATAAATCCAAATAGACATACCCCAAGACACATAATATGCAGAATGCTAAATGCCAAATGCCAAAGATAAAGAGAAAATTCTGAAAGTACCAAGGAAGAAGCAACATATTACATACAGGGGGCATCCAATAAGAACTAGTGTGGATTTCTTTTCAAAAACCGTAAAGGTGAGAAGGCAGTGATGTGGTATAATTAAGGTACTGAAAGAGAAAAACTGTCAGACAAGAATTCTTTATCTGGCAAAACTGCTCTTCAAATATGATGGTGAATTTAAAATAGTCACAGATAAACAGAAACTAAGAGAGTTCATAGACGAGAATCCAGCTCTGCAGGAAACACTAAAGGAAGTTCTGCTCCCAGAAAAGAAAGTACAGGAGAGAATGTCTTGGAGAAGAGTATAGAAGTAAAGATTAACTGAAAGGGTGACCAAAAATGTAAAAAGATAGATAAAAATAAGATATGACATATGAAAGCCAAAGGATAAAATAGGTGAAGTAATGCTTTTACAGTAATAACATTGAATGTTAATGGAGAAAACACCCAAAGCAAAACACATAGACAGACAGAATGTATAAAAACCCTTGAGACATCCATATGCTGTCTGCAGGAGACTTCCCTTAGATCCAAGGATGCAAATAGTGTAAAAATGAAGGGTTAGAAAAAGATATTTCATGCAAACAGTAATCAAAAGAGAGCAGAGGTAGCTATATTGGTGTTAGATAAAACAGACTTTAAATGCAAAAAAGTGTTAAGAGATGAAGGCCTTTATATAATAATAAAAGGGACATTCCACCAGAAGGGAGTAACAGTCATAAATATCTATGCACCTAACCAGGGTGCCCCAAAATACACGAGGCAAACTCTGGCAAAACTGACAGGAAAAATAGATGTATCTACAATAATAGTTGGAGATTCCAACATGCCACTCACACCATTAGATAGAACAACTAGACAGAAGCTCAACAGGGACCAGAGAACTTGAACAATGTAATATACAATTTGTGTAACATTTATGTAATCTAAGCATCTTTTAAAAAATAAAATAATTATTATTAAAAAATATATATATATATGTAATATACAAGCTGGGCCTGACAGAACAATGCACCCCATATTAGCAGGTTATGCTTTCTTCTCAAGTGCTCATAGACCTTTCTCCATGATAGACCACATGCTGGGTCACAAATAGTTCTCAACAAATTTTAAAATATTGAAATTATACAAAGTACCTTCTCTGATCATAAGGGATAAAACTGGAAATCAATATTAGGCAGGAAAGGAGAATATTCACATACATATAGGGAGGCTAAACAACACACTCCTAAATAATCAGTGGGTCAAAGAATAAATTGCAAGAGAAATTGGTAGATCTCTCAAGGTGAATGAAAATGAGAACACAACTTATCAAAACTGTGTGGGGGATACAGTGAAGGCAGAGCTGATAGGGAAATTTATAGCCCTAAATGACTGTATTAAAAAAGAAAAAAGAGCTAAAATGAAAGATCTAATGAATACCTGGAAGTTCTAGAAAAAGAACAGGAAGCCAATCCTAAAACAAATAAAAAGAAAGAAAAAACAAAGATTAGAGCAGAAGTAAATGAAATTGAGAACAAAAAAAAATAGAGAAATCAACAAAACCAAAAGTTGCTTCTCAAAGATGATCAATAAAATCGACAAACCCTTAGCTATACTAAATAAGAAAAAAAAAGAGAAGATGCAAATGTATAAAATCAGGAATAAAAGGGGGCATTACAAAATAAAAAAGATCATAAGAGGATATTAGGAGAAACTGTATGCCAACAAATTAGACAGTCTAGATGAAATGGACAAATTCCTAGAAATACACAAACACCTACATTGACTCTACAAGAATTACAGCAACTCCACAAACCAATCAGAATCTCAGAGATTGAATCAGTCATCAAAAATCTTCTAAAAAAGAAAAGTCCAGGACCAGATGGCTTGACAGGTAAATTCTACCAAAGATTTCAAGAAGAATTAATACCAATCCTGTTTAAACTCTTCCAAAAAATGAAAAGGCGGGAAAATTACAAAACACATTTTATGAAGCCAGCATCATACTAACACCAAAGTCAGGTAAAGACACTGAAAAAAAGGAAAATTATAGACCAATCTCGTTAATGAACTTAGATGCAGAAATTCTCAACAAAATATTTGCAAATCGAATCCAACAGCATATTAAAAGAATTATACACCATGATCAAGTAGGTTTTATTCCTAGTAGCAAGAGTGGTTCCACGTAAGAAAATAAATTAAAGTAATATACCACATTACATGTCCATTCTACCCAAATTGATTTATAGATTCAATGCAATCCAGATCAAAATTTAAGCAGCCTACTTTACTGAAATGGAAAAGTCAATTACCAAATTTTTTGGAATGAAAGTGTCCCGAATAGCCAAAAACATCCTGAAAAAGAAGTTGGAGGACTCAGGCTTCCTGATCTTGAAGTGTATTATAAAGATACAGTGGTCAAAACAGTATGATATTGGCATAAAGATAGACATATTGATCAATGGAATCAAATTGGAAAATAGAAATAGGCCCGTACCTCTGTGGTCAACTGATTTTTATAAGCCTACCAAGTCTACTTTTCTGGGACAGAACTGTCTTTTCAACAAATGGTGCTGGGAGAACTGGATATCCATAACCAGAGGAATGAAAGAGGACACCTATCTCACTCCCTATACAAGAATCAACTCAAAATGGGTCAAAGACCTAAACATAAAAGCCAGGACCATAAAACTCCTAGAAAATAATGTAGAGAAGCATCTTTAAGATCTTGTAGCAGGTGGGGGTCTGTTAAACTTTATACACAAAGACAGAGTAATGAAGGAAAAATAGATTTGGGACCTCCTCAAAATTAATCACTCCTGTACCTCATAGGTCTTTGTGAAGAGGGTAAAAAGGCAGCCTACTCAATGGGAGAAAATATTTGGTAATCACACATCTGACAAGGATCCAATGGCCATGATATATAAAGCTAAGTTACAACTCAAGAATAAAAATACAAATGACCCAACTTTAAAATGGGCAAAAGACCTGAATAAATATTTTTCTAAAGAATAAATAAAAATGGCAAAAAAAAACAAAAAAAAAACAACCCATGAAAAAAATGTTCAGCATCACTGGCTATTAGGGAAATGCAAACCAAAGCTACAATGAGATATCATTTCACACCTACTAGAATGGCCAGTATTTAAAAAACAGAAAACTACAAGTTGTGGAGAGAATGTGGAGAGATTGGAATGCTTACTCACAGTTGGTGGGAATATAGAATGGTACCGCCACTGTGGAATTCTGTTTGGCGGTTCCTAAGGAAGTTAGATATAGATGACATATGACTTGGCAATAAAACTACTATGTATATACCCAGAAGATCTGAGATCATGTACATGAACAGACATCTGCACACTGATGTTAATAGCAGCATTATTCACAATTGTCAAAAGATTGTAACAACCCAGGTGTTCATCAACTGATGAATGGATAAACAAACTTTGGTATATACACACAATGGTATATTATTCAGCTGTAAGAAGAAATGAAGTTGTGAAGCATATGACAACATGGATGAACGTGGAGGACATTATGTTGAGTGAAGCAAGCCAGGCACAAAAGGACCAATATTGTATGATTTCACTATTATGAACTAAATTATGATAAGCAAGTTTAAGGAGTAAATACCTAGAATATAAGTCACCAGGTAATAGAATGTAGTTAAAGAACGGAAAGCTGAGTTTGATATGTGAAGAATTGGTAAAAAGTTTGTAAATGTTTGGAAATGAATAAAAATGGTTAAAGCACATCATAGGGTTTGTAATTAGTAGTGCTAACATTTGGCATGATAGTGCTTGAAAAGTCTAAGGATGTGTATATCACTAGAAAGAAAACTAAAAAATTAAATATGTAACTTTAATAGCATAACAAATCTTGTGAAAAATGAATATGGTTAATAGTGCATATATAAGAATGTTTTTCTCTGAAACAGAACAAATGTACATTAATGTTACAAGAGTTTAACTCCAGGGTGATTTATGGGCAAAAATACAACCCAAACAATGGACAGTAGTATATAGTAGTATATTAATTATCTTACATTAATGGTAAAAGAAAGGAAAGTATGCCAAGTGAAAGAAACTAGACAAAAAGTACTGCATGTTGTGTGCAAAATGTAAATACGAATAAATTACAAGGACGGAAATAGGTTAGCAGCATTGTATGACAGATAGATTGAGAAGCGACTACTAAAGGGTAAGGGTTTTTGTGTGTTCATTTGCTTGGTTTTGTTTTTTGTTATTTTTTTCTTTTCTTTTTTTTTGGCGTAATAACATGCTCCAATATTGATTGAAATGATGAGTGCACAACTCTGTGATTATACCAAATGCCATTGATTAAACACTTTAGATAAATTGTATGGTTTGTGAATATGTTTCAATAAAATTGATTAAAAATGGGTATGGTTGAGATGTTAAGAATTGCTTACTCAAAAATATTATATTTAAGAATGATAATATTAAAGCTAGTTTCATTCTATCTTCTTTCTCTATCACAAGGGTCTTTAAATTAAAATGTCCCCATTCTCTTTTGTACAAAGTCTTTATGAATCTATTTCTGTAGACTTTTGTTCTCCTGTGGTTGTTTTTCCCTGTTTGCAGTGGCAATGGTGCACCATGATTACTTTGTAATTATTTTGTAATATGTTTTATGCCCTTTGGGATTTTCCTCAAAGCAAAATAAGGCAATTCAATTGAGCTCTGCACAAGTCTTTTGAAGTCAAAGATAAAATGACATTAGTGAAAATGAGGCTGGATCAAACATTTTGCTGGGTCCAAGTTAAAAAAACAACAACACAACTCTGCCTTTTATTGTATTTATCTAATTCTTTGAATTATCCATACTCTTATGATAGTAACTACCTCTTTATTTTGGAATCATAGAGGTAATGAAAGCTATTATAGTCACAACCACAGTTTATATTAATTATATTAAATCTATCTACAGACCAGCGACAAAGTGGAGCTAACAGCTCTAACCCAAGCCAATAACTGAGAATTATTAATCTATTGGTAATTTATTTTCTTGTCAGCTCTCCTATCTGAAAATAAATTACTGACTGAAATTTGAAATGGTGTGTTTTTTTCAGTATAGCTTTCCATTAAAGGAAATATAAAGGAAGTCATAGGTTGTAACATACTAGGAGTACTCTTCTTCAGCCCCGTTGAAAGTTTATTGGGCTTGAAAAGTGGAGATCTCCTCTGTGGAGTCCTTCAAATAAGAAATTTGGTAATACCCACCTACAGTCTCATTATGTGCAATAGAAATGATAGCTTCAGTAACTTGGTATCCAAATTGCCTTAAATTCTTGATGGTATTAGCTAAAATTTTTTAAATACTGCTTTTGTACCGGTTACCATGCACCGTGCTTAAACTGTTCATATCTTTTCATAATGAAGATTGCTCTATGAAGTTGGAGTTATCATTTGCTCTGTTTTACAAATGATTCATTAGAGGCTTAGAGAGCCTCAGGTAACAGCGAGTGAGTGGAACTGCCAAGCCTGGGGTCCTGATTTGCTAGACTCAAAAGCTTACATTTTTAAATGTCCATTTTATTCATAATACAATATTTGTATACAAAATAGTGCAGTAGATTAGCCTTTTTTAAGATGCTCCATGTTATATTACTATAATTCTCCAAAACCTCATCTTTTCTCTTATAAAACTAGAAATTTCTTGTTTGTATTAAGTGATTTCAAATGTACACAAATGCTTTTTTGGGGGGGGGGGTGCGGTGGAGGTCGGTTGTAATTTGTAGTATAGTATTTTAAGGTAGAACCTAAACTTCATAGCATAGTTGTAGCCCTAGTGGGTAGATTTAAAAATTTGCCAGACTGGTGAGGGATGTTGTTGATGTGGGAGAGTGTGTGTGTGTGTGGTGGGTAGAGTGGGGCATGTGGAAATTCTCATGTTTTTTTTTATGTAACATTTATGTAATTTAAAGGTTCTTTTAAAATAATTTTTTTTTTTTTTTTAAAAGAAGGTATAGGGGATTCCCATGTGCCTCACCCCCTACCCCTCCCATATTTCCCCCTATTAATAGCATCTTACTTCATTGTGGTACATTTTAAAGGACACAGGGAGGGCCAACTTTCTACTGATCCTTGTTTGTTGTAATGATTTTCATATTCTGTTTGGAAAATGTGTTGTTGTTTTAAGATAATAAGCTGTGTTTTGTAAGCAGGCTATAATCTAAAAATATTGAAAATAAAACAAGACAAAACAAAAAACACTACTCAATGTCAGAAATGTTAGCCATAATACTTCTGCTTACCAGTGGGGTCAGAGTGAAGATGTTTGCCATTGCCATTAAGCATTTCAAGGAAATCTCTGTGCCTTCTCTCCCTGGAGATACTTTATGAGTATTTTTGGGAATTTATCAAACCCTCTTCTTCTTGATATAATGAGTTGATGGCAAAATTCTTTCAACTAATCTTTTGCCCTAGAACTTAGTGGTCTACAGATTTCTTCAGGAAAACGTCACAAAGTAATTCACCATCAAATAATCTTTCATGACATACTTGTTAAATTTCAGTTTCTTTCATGAAAAAATATAAAGTGATTTATATTTGATTGGTATATTTGATTGAAATTGAAATCAATTGAAAGGAGTCATGACAGTATAATATTTTGATTTACTTCGCTAGGGAAAATATTTTAAAAACCAGAAATCACTAATATATGTACAGATATATTTTCCTGAAAGCTTCATTAAAGATACATGAGGGTTCATTTTTCTTTTTCTACTTTGTCAGCATTTGAAAATGGTTCTGTATCTTTCTTCTGAAAGTTGACTTTGATTAAATGCCCTTATATGCAATGCACTGAAAACTTTCTTGATCCTTTTATTTTTCAAAGCAAGAAATTTAAAGTGTGTTTGCTATAGATGGCAAAAAACAAGAACAGAAGTCCTGTTATACACCCCTCCAGCCCAGTTGGTAAGAAAATATGGGAAACACTTGAAATAAGGGTTGTGAGCAGTAGGGAAAAAAAGGTGTGTATATGTGTGTGTGTCAAAGTTTGTCTTACAAAGATATCTCAGGTTTACCTGAGAAAATAAGTTTTCTAAGGTACAAATTTATGTAATTCCAGCTAGCTTGTATAATTTGTTTGCAAACTCACAAAAGATACTGTCTGTAGCTTGGAACACCTCACACTGGTCATAGTTGTTTGTTTTAGTTCTCTGGATATTATACCCTCCCTTCTTCACTTTTGGAGAAAGTTCTGTATGTCAAGACTCCATTATTTTAATATACATCCCTATACTTTGATACAACTCTTCCACAGATTGGACCTGGTCAATCTTTGCATGTGGGGATAATTTTAACACTGATTTTTAGTGTATCAAATAAGTACCTTAAGATTTCTAAAATCTCCAATTAGAAGACATTATTTAGCACATGAATTCATATATATGTGTATACGTGTATGTTTATGTGACTGGCATATTTCTAGAGACTTTCCTCAGCATATAGGCATTAACATATTATTTGTCTTTGTTTTGTATTTATATCTAAACATATGATTTGAAAGATATAAAGAGACACTGAGCTTATCTTTGCCAATAGTTATTTCAATAATCACATATTTTAAAGCCAAAATTTTACTTAATGACTGAAAATGCTTAATGTAGAAACAGAAAGAAAATCAAATGTGATTATGAATGTGAATTTTTCAAAATATGTCAGCCACAGTTGTGAATTTAAAGGAATTACGTTTAAAAAGAATAATCACCAAAGTCTCTTTTAGAGCAGTGAAGTTAAGCTTTTCTTTGTGCAACCTGCATAGGTATAAAGGTTCCATTTAAAATTTTCTTTTTAAGATATCTGGAGAAAAGATGTGATAATATTTATGAGATTAAAATGCTAGAAAAGCAACTAGAAAATGTGTGTTTAAATGTAACAGAGAACAGCAAAAAAAAAAAAAGAGAATGCAGCATATCTTTCTTGTAAGCATTAGCATGATGAAGAACACTTCTGAATTTCATTTTCTGCCTTGTGTTCAGATATTTAGTCATCAGCCTCTAAAAACCCTTCCAGCTGCATGAAGCTGTTGGCAATGTTTTTGGTTTTCTAGTATATGGGGACCTTGGGAAAAGCCATAAAACTCATAAAATGCTACAATTCCCATCTCCTCCTGAGCAGAAAGTCACCTTTACCTGCTTGGTATGAGCAAGGGTTGAACTTGCTGCTATGTGACCCTGAGGTCCTGAGCTGCTCATGTTTATCTGGCTGGCAGATCCCATTCTTCTATTTAGCAGTTGCAGACTGCTGCAGATGCAAGTGCTGAAACATGGCAAGGCAAATGCAAATTGCTCTGTTCCAAAGAGATTGCATTTTAAAGACATGAGATTTGGATCCAGAAAAGCTTACTTCAGAGATGTGTGATGAAAAATGTTAGAAACTGATTAAATCTACTGTTTAGATTTACTATAGATCTACTGTAGATCTTTCTATCTATCCATCTATAGTGGAACAATAGATTGATACCATGGTGAATCAATTCAACTAACTGTACAGATAAGGATGTTGGAGAAACAGAAAAAAATCACATTTATTCTTTGTACCTGAGCTATGCCTTTCCTTGGATCCACCCGTCTTTATTTTCAAAATAGTCTTTTAATTGCCTGTAGACAATGCCCATGTACTTTCTTTATTAGCTCATAATGTTGACTCTTGTTATACTTCTCCCACTTCTCTACCTTTGTGGTTTTTAAGGCAGAACAGGGGCCATGGGGAGTCATATAGGAAGATCAGTTTCAACTTCTTAAAAATTCTTTTGAAAAACTGAAGTTGCCTAATAATGGAGGAAGCCATTTAATAATAGAAAAGCCCCATTCAACTTTCATGGAACTTAGGATATTTTTGTTATATATGTAAATGCCCTTAGAAGTTAGAAAAATCTGGAAATATTTCAGTATATATTTCTGATAGCTAGCAAAACCCAGCATGCACGTGTGCACGCACACACACACACACACACACACACACACACGATAAAGTACAAAAAGGCAAAAAGAAAATAACTTCATGTACAAATTATATGCAAAAACCCTAAATAAGTTATTAGCAAACTCAGCAATCTTCTTAAAAGTAGCAAATGACAAGGACAAACAATGCTATTGTTTTTGTTTTCTTCCTGGAATGAAAGCATGACTCAATGATTTGAAATATGATTCATATAATTCATCATACTATTTAATTAAAGGAAAATGAAGGGATGAGATATTCCTGCAAACCATGGAAAAGGCATTTTAAAAATTCTACTAGATTCTTAGTACACTATACATGGGATACGTCCTTATCTGTTAAAGATTCACAGCCACCATGTAGTGAACATCTGCTGCATCAGGCTCTCCACTGCGCGTTTTGTGTACCTTCTAACCCATCCTCCCAGCAGCTCAGCAAGATAAGTGATGATATCTTCACTTTATAGATGAAGACTGAGAGGTAATGAACTGAGAGCTGGTGTTTGAACCCACAGGATCTGACTCCAAAGCACATACTTTGTCGACTAGAACCTTATTCTAGCATTTATATTTTCATGTAGTTTTTTTTTTTTTTCTGTCCCATTAGGCTGTTTTTTTGTTTTTCTTCCTTTTTAGGTAGTTGTTATTGTGTATTTTATTTTTTGAACCTGCTGAACATTGTCCTTTGTCTTCACATCTCTAAGTAAAGGTGAATCATAAGAAACACCATCCTTGAGGGTGTACATCTCAGTGTATAAAACTTCAGATTGAAATTGATTTGTAAGCATGACTAGCAATGTGATTGCTTTCATTTTAAATTTCTATGTTGAGGCCACAGCTGTTCAATATATCTTCTGTATTGAAGTAATAGTCAGAGATATTTGCCTTTGAAGTTTGAAATTGACCAACAAGCATATACCAGTACATCATACCAGCCTTTAAGAAGAGGTGCTCTGAATATTGTAGAAGTACATAGAAACTGAATGTTTTTTGTTTTGCTTTATAAAAGACTCAAATTTTCACAACAAATATGCCATTAAGATGTGTATATACCTCATTTTTGCAATTCAACTTTCATGGAACTTAGAAACTTTCATGATCTTAATTGCAAGATCAACTTGCACTGTTCCTAAAAAATGACAGCACTAAGTCGTGTGCTTAGACCGCTATATCATTTCCCTTTAACTCGGAAGCTACACTAATGCAAAACTCACAGGACAAGAAAGTGGTTCTGAATAAGTGATCTCACTATATACACTATTTCTTCCATACTTCTATCATTCTGTGTGGATTATAATTGTGGCACTTTGCAAAGTATATAAAATCAAAGAGACATGTCCAACAAGTCAAACATCTGAGCCAGCTTTGGATTGGATTTTATGTGATGTCAGGGTCATAGGGACAAATATATTTAAAGAAACAAGAACTGCATTTGGTTCTGAGAGAGAGCCCATTGTACATTCATTGCTCTATGTGTACAGATGCATTTTATAAAAGAAATGCATTTTTAACTTTTTCTTCAGTGTTACTGAGGTTGACACTATTTTGAACAATTAAGTCAGTTAACTTCTAAAACAAAACTCTTTAAGCCTTTTTTTTACATGCTGTATATCAAAGGTTCTCCTGCTTAAAATTAGTAAATATAATTCCTTTAATGTGTTGGTTCTCAAATGGAGGTGATATTGCCCTCCGGGGGCTATTTGGCAATGTGTGAAGGGAGGCAATTTTGGTGGGGAGAGGTGCTACTGACATTCAGTGGGTAAAGGCCAGGGATGCTGCTAAATATCCTACAGTTCAAAGGACAACTCACAACATCGAATGATTATCCACTCCAAAGTGTTAGTAGTGCTGAGTTTGAGAAATCCTGCTCTAAACTGTATCTTTATTTTCAGTAAACAGAAGAAAAGGGATCATCAAGTAAAATTAATTAACTGGTTTTAATATTTGATAGTCAGTGCTTTTTCATATGAAGATGGCTAACCTTCTGAATGGCGAAGTTAAAGCTCATGCGGTGGTGGTGAATGGCTGATATGTTTGAATTGGCTTCTTAACAACATTAGTTGATTCTCTCTACCCATGATGGTCTGTCTTTGGAATCAGCTGTTTCTGTCTAGATTTTTAGTAATAGTGTGCTAAATATGTATTTTTCTTGTTTGAAGTAAATTGAAAACAATGTATTTAATGTTTCCCTGTTTTGGTCAAGATCTTTTTCCAAATGCATGACTGATTAGTACTTAGTATTAGTTAATGCCTCGGTGCAAGGAGGTTCATCAATGGGAGTCATGTCCCATGCCAGGGGGAAGGGACTGAGTTTATTTACTGAGTTTGGCTTAGAAAGAGGCCACATTTGAGTAACAAGGAGGGTTTCAGGTGGTAACTCTTAGGCAATAGTTACTTGGCTAAGTTTCAATTTTACAAGAATAAGGATGCATTAATATTGAGGGCTTGGTATATTGGTCTGTTGTCTTTAATTAGGTACTGCCTATGTACTCGAGAGATTCTTACCCCTCTATTTGAGAATGTAGCAGGACTCCCCAGGATGGGAGTTTAATATTTTGTTGATTATTGTGTGGGTCTCCACCCACTGAGATAACCTATGACAAGATGAGTGCATCCATATTCCACAGAAGAATGTTCTAGGTGCACCCTTCCCCATACATCCCCCACCACTGACACCCTGCACCATTGACCCTTCCCTGACATATTTGATAAAAGAACTTTCCCACAATTGTATACTCAACCACAGACCTCCACCTCCCCAGAGTTCACCTGTTCCTCCCTCCAGTCATCCCCCCAGTTCCATGAATTGCCCAACCCACTCCCCAACCCCACTCACCTCACATTCCAGCACCACTGGCCCCACTCACATCCCTGTATCATCATCACCCCTATCTTCTGCCAAACCACCCTCATCCACCTTATCATAGATTCTGCCCAGATTGAGCATCAGGTCACCACCCTCTACTCCCTTTCTATCTCCTGGTAACCTATCTTCCAGACTCTATCTCTGTGAATATTCTCAATATCCTTAATTCATATCAGGGTTTTTACGGATAAGAGATTTCAAAATGAGTCATGAGTTCAATCCAAGGTTACACTTATGCATGTCTCAGGCAGATCTATCTGTCACAATAAACAAAGATTCAAATAGGGGTGCTCCTGAGGGCTGTAGAGCCATCTGGACACTACAGGCAAGGTACAAAAGCCCTTGAATTCAGCACCCTGTTGGTGAACCTTACGTTGGAATACATGATAACCTATTTCCCCAATGTAACAGAGTTAGACTCATTTATAATTTCCCTACTCATGATTCTTCTACCCCCTTTTAAAATTTTTTAAAAGATACTTAGATTACATAAACGTTACATAAAAATATAGGGGATTCCTACATGTCCCACTCCCCACATCTCCCACACTTTTCCACATTAACAACATCCCTGATTAGTGTGGTACTTTTATTGCAATTGATGAACACATTTTGGAGCATTGCCACTAAGCGTGGATTACAGTTTACATTGTAGTTTACACTATCTCTCACCCATTTTGTAGGTTATGGCAAGATATATAAAGGCCTGTATCTGTCATTGCAATGTCATTCAGGACAATTCCCATGTCCTGAAAATGCCCCTGTATTACACCTGTTTTTACCCTCTCCCTGCCCTCAGAACCTCCAGTGGCCCCTGCCTCCACATCAATGATATAATTTCTTCCATTTCTAGAATCACAATAAGTCTATAGTAGAATACCAGTAAATCTACTTTAGTCCATAGTTCATTCTCCAATCCTGAGGATTCTGTGATAGTGATGTCCACACCACCTCTAATTGCTATGGGGTTTTGATCCCATAGAGCCGGTTGGATGGAACTCTCTTGCTTGCAGTTGTAAACTCTCTCTGTTCCTTGGTATGGTGGTTGTCCACCATCACCTCTTTGTTAGTTGTCCTGGTGAGACCAATGAACTGGAGAGTAGGTGTTCCAACTCCATTGAGATGCAGGGAATAACTGGCACATACACAGTCCAAAGATTTAAGTCTCTTGGACATACACCTACCAACTCTAGTACTAACTATATGTTCAAATAGAAGGACACAAGGGCCATTTGTTTGGAAATCACAACTGAGTCCAACTCTATCACACTGGGAAGCATAAATTCCAAAGTAGGGCCTACTGGCAAGGCCCTAACTCCTGAGCTATCTGCCCTGATTATAGTGACTGGATGTCTCCAGAGCCCTCAGGGACCCCGCTATTTGGGTAGTATCTACTTTGGCAGTCAATGAGATCCTGCTGAGACATGCATAAGCATAAACACTGGAATGACCTCCTGACTTACTTGGAA
>JAQZBX010081311.1:0-13690 GCA_029593785.1 Cabassous unicinctus | reverse complement strand
AGCATTCGCATCTTTGATGTGCTAGGCTGAATATCTGGGTGGGCTCAATGTTATCACAGGGGTCCTTATAAGAAGGAGGCAAGAGCATCGGAATCAGAGAAGGAGACGTGACAATGGAAGCAGACATCAGAGAAAGATTTGAAGATGCTGTGCTTTGAAGATGGAGGAAGGGAGGACACAAACCAAGAAATGCAGGCATAAAAAAAAAAAAAAAAACCTGAAAATGGAATTTAAAAAAAAAATGCAGGGAGCCTCCAGAAGCTGGAAAAGGAGCCTCCAGGCAGAATGCAGCCCTGCTAGTATATTGACTTCAGTCCAGGGCAAGCCGTTTCCGACTTCTGACCCCCAGAACTATAAAATAAATTTTTGTTTTAAGTAACTAAGCCTGTGGTAATTTGTCACAGACCGGAAAGGAAACGAATACAGTTGATCATGCAAAGGATGGTGTGGCATTTCCTCTCCCGCAAGGTTGGTTTACACGGAATCTGATTTCAAGAGAGGCATCCCGGTGTCATATTGTCTTTTATTTTATTTTATTTTTTTTTACCGGGAGGTCCCAAGGATCGAACCCCGGTCCCTCCATGAGGTAGACAGATGCTGAACCTCTTGAGCCACATCCGTTTCCCATATTGTCTTTTATTCTAAAGGATTTTTTCAGTCTTAATTTCCCTCAAAATACACAGATGGCCTTACAGACATGCAATCACATCTTTTCAGATTATACCTCCCACTCATGCCCCTATCCATATGAGATTTCTTCAACTGACAATTTTATTCTTTTTATGTCCTTCACACCTAAAGACAATGTGATACCAGATTAGCCTGAATTTAATCTATTTATAAATCATCCAGACTGAAGGGCTAATGGATCTGAACGCCTCTCATGGTTCTCTGAAAGAGAAGGCTGGTTTCCTTCTTGTTTACATTTTTTTTCCTGTGGCAGGGGAAAGAAGTCCTGGGAGCATATTTACTTTTTAAAATTGAGGTAGCTCTTGTTGTTTTGTCCATTGTAATGATGAAGATTCTGAAGCTCCCATAGCTGATAGGTGGCAGAGTAGGAACTTTTGGTGAAATGCCTTGTGATCCTCCCTCCACAAATGCAATCCCCTGAAAGAACCATGTGGCCGGGCAAGAAGCTGAACCTCTGAAAAGGTGACACTCTGATATCTAAGGATATGCATCTAGCTTTTGAGAAATGAGACACAATTGTCCTTGAAGGAAGCACAGGAGTAAAGGAATAAAAGGAACTGGGATGGTTGGTGCTTGACCTCTGTATTAGGATTCTTCAAAGAAACAGAACCAACAGTATATATGTGCATAATGTGTACACACACACACACACACACGTGGTTTATCATAAGGAATTGGCTCATGTAATTGTAGGGCAGGCCAGAGGCTGGAAATTCCAGTAAGAATAATGTTGAAATCTTGAGTCTGAATTCCTTAGGCTGGAAATCCAGGAAGGAGTGCAGGATGTAATCTTGAGGCAGAATTCCTTATTCTTCCTGGAACCCTCAGTCTTTTGCATTTAAGGTCTCCAAGTGGTTGCATGAGGTCCACCCACAATATGGAGGGTAATCTCCTTTACTGAAAGTAGACTGATTGTAGACGTTAATCACATCTACAAAATATCTCCACAGCAATGTCTGGGCCAGTGTTTGCCCAGACAACTGGACACTATAACCTAGCTGACACGTAAAATGAACCTTCACAACCTATGATCTTCACAGATAATTCAGAGTCTGACTAAAGGACTTTGGACAGAAAGAAACATTCAGTTATATAATGAGGAGGAAAAGTCTGGAGACCTGAATGTTGCAAGCAATGTAAATAGGGAGCCATCTTTTGTTTGCTGGTTTTCTGTAGTAAAAGGATTTCATGTGCTAATAAATTTATGGCTAATTTATGGCTGATGTAAAATGTTGGCATTGCAGAAAAATAACCTACATCTTTGGGGAGATCTGGAGTCATCTCTGCTCTGCCTGTTTGTTCAGAGTAGCTCAAGCTATC
Source organism: Cabassous unicinctus (assembly GCA_029593785.1). NCBI lineage: Eukaryota > Metazoa > Chordata > Mammalia > Cingulata > Chlamyphoridae > Cabassous > Cabassous unicinctus. Next base: position 11,680 of record JAQZBX010081311.1, on the reverse strand, counting down.
TCCCAGTGACTGACTCATATTGTTGTAAATCCTACAAGTGAAGGCAGCAGCGCTGGCTGTACCTGCTGGCAGATATTATATTTTTCCTATATTGTATTTTTGGGGGGTCTTTGTAGATCACTAACAGTAAATAGCTGTAACCTCCTTTTCTAATCCTCAAATCCTAAAACTCCAATTAGCAGATCAAATGCAGACAGTCTTGTCCACATTCAATCCTTTCCATAACTTTCCACCTTTTCATCCCCATACATACTGAATAAAGTTCATCTATCTGCCATCACAAATTATTGCCTAGAACAGAATTTCTAGGCAGAGCTATAACTAGCAATTTTGGTGCCAGGGCAAGCATAAAACATACCCTCAAAACAGATTTGTAATATCTCCCTTATATATAGGTGTTATTGATAATACCTGCTGTCTGGTAGCTTCCTATTTTAACTAATTATTCTTGCTAACTAGGTGTTAAATTTAGTGATACTACAAGCATGTATTGTTGAATTAATTGTAGTCATTTTTAAAATTTGCACACTCTAATTTTCAGAGCACTGTGGCAAAACCGTAGTGACCAGGTCTAGTTATAGCTCTGATTCTGAAGAGGGAAGAAAGAGAAAGAAATGGGAAGTGAGGGTGCAAATTGGAAGTACACAGGACTTAATAATTCAATAAATATTCAGAAATTCTTATGCGTCAGGAACTATGGAGGTGTTAAGGATACAACAGTGAACAATTTAACTGGCCATTGCCCTCACAGAGCCTGTGGGGGAAGAAACCAAAAAAATTTGCATTTATAATATAATGCAATACATCTGTGAGATGAGTAGGTAATATGGGGTTCAAAGGAGAGGAACCTAACCCAGTGTTGGTCATGGAAGGCTCCCAAAGGGAGTGGTGTTTAGGCTGAAACCTGAGAAAGAGGAATCAGCCAGAAGATTGGGAGGTTGGAAGGAAAGAATTCCAAATAGAGGGATTGACATAGGCCAGGGTCTTTTAGGTATGAGAGGAGCTCAGCATGCCTGGAGTCCAGACTGCGAAAACAAGACAAGCGCTGTGCTGGAAAAGCAGATGGAGCTCGACAAGCCAGGGTCTTGCAACATGCCAAGGAGTTTGACTTTACATAAGAGCAATGGGGAGTTTTGAAAGACTATTATGTTATTTGTCTAGCACTGTGCCCCCATCCTTTTCTACAGATAGAGAACTAAGCCTCATTCCCACACTCCAACCAAAATGCTTCCACAGAAAATGCCTTTTATTTACCCCACCCCCCTGACCACTGTTGATTGTTTCTGGATTAGGTATGTGACCCAAGACAGGCCAAACTGAGTTCTTGGAATTTTTAGACAAACCTTGAACTAAAGAGAGTGAGGTGCACTCACTGCCTGGATGATAAGTAAGAAAATCTGAGATTCAATAGTCCGCGGCAAGAGAGGACAAACTTGATAACAGAGGAAAACATCAATAACGTCTGGGGAGGGGAGAGCACAAACATGCCCTTGCATTATTGGAATCCCTCATTCCCTCTGTTCTGCAGGCCCAGCTGCATCCCAGCTCAACCCACATTTTGGTTACTCAACCCTTCCTTACATTCCTGTGTCAATAAATTGCAAATTTGCCTGAGTTCACTGGGTTTCTGTTTGCAATCAAGGATCCTGGATGACATTTAGAAAGGTTTCTAAATTTTAGAAAGATTCTAAAATGTTTACATTTTAGAAAGATCACAGTGGCTTCAGTTTGGAGAATGACTGAAACAGGAGGCAAGGAGACCATTAAAGCTTTTGCAGCAAACCAGACTAGAGATAGTGTGGCGTATTAGGAAAGTGGCAGTGGGCACCTAACAATAAGATATTTCTTGAGCGACTAGTATGTGCAGGTACCCTTCTAGGTCTCTGGGGTACAGCTGTGCACAAGCTCTTGCTCTGAGAGATCTTACATTATTTTGGAGGAATGAGACAAACAAATACCTAATTTCTGGAAGCAAATACTATGGCAACAAACTCAGCCATAGTAAAGTTATGGACAGGTGAGGCAAAGCACCTTTGGGCAGAGAACTGGAAAGGGTAGAGAAGCAAGTCATCTATGATGTGGAAGATGAGCAGAGACATTAATATTCTCTTTGAGACATACTTAGATTGAGATGCTGATCAGACGCCCAATGGGGATTGCTAATAAGTAGTAGCCTAGGAGAGCGGTCTGGCTGGAGAGAGAGAAATTTCGGATTCACCAGGAAATACATGATATTAAACATGCCTTTGAACTTCATGAAACCACCTAAAGATTGAAAGTAGAAAGAGAAACAGGTCTAGGTCTGAGCCCTGCAAAATTTAGAGTTAGAATAGGAGAAAAAGTGCATTCTGGTCACTGCAGAGAGGCTAAAAAAGATGTTAACCTTTCTGCAAAATCTTCCACGGTGGTGATTTGAAGGAAAAGATTGTGGAAGTAAGGTGAAGGAACAGAGTCTAACTTTGGGCATGTTTGGCCATGGAAATTCCACTAAGTATTTTGGCATATGGGTCTGAAGCTCAAATCTGGGTTAGAGATAGATTCAGGCATCCAGAATACAGGCACACAAGATGAGGTCACTATGAAGAGTGAGAAGAGACAAGGGCAGAACTTTTAGAAAGATTTTCATTTGAAGGGGCAGGCAGAGAATAAGAAATCCTGAAGGATAGAGAGAAAGTCCAGGTTATTGCAAAAAATGAAAATATATTGGGACTTAACATATGCAAAGATGCCATGCATCAACCCTGAGACTAATTTCATGAGAAGAACAGAGGCTTTTGAGTAAAAAAATAAAAGAAGTCCAAAACTGTAAACTTTCTTCCACCAACCCTGGGCCAATTACCCAACTTTTTGAACTTTAATTTCTCTGTTTGTAAAACTAGGTCAATAGCATCTCCATCATTGGACCTTGAAGAGTGTCTGGTGCATAAGTGTTGACTACTTAGTTATTTCTCTTCTTCTGTCCTCTCTGCCCTGAAGTTTTTAATCAAGAAAGCAGGGCAGATTAAGAAAGATAGTGATATTAAAATAGGAGCATCCAGAGGAGGGTGAGACCACAGTGGTTAACAGAGACTACACTGGGGAGGTAGAACTTGTGTAGACCTTCGATACATATGGGGCACAAATCTGTGCTTCTCAAACTTTCAGAGGCATTGGGTCATCCTGGGCAGCTTGTTAAAATGCAGGTTCTCAAGGCCTTCTCCCAGGTAACCAGCAGGTTGGGCATGAGGCCAAGTGATTCTGTTGAAAACAGTGTTCAGACCCTACATTAAGGAGATACTGGTTGAGAAAAATGGAAAGAGTAAACAGAGCATCTTAGTGCATACAGGGTGTTTTGGAAATGGTGTGCAGGAATACACGTGGAGTCATGATGTGTTTGAGTAGAAAGTTCATGTGAAAAATCACAGGAGCTAAGGAGAGAATTGAATGCCCAATAAATTGTCTCTGGAATTGTAGGCAAGAATGAGAAAGGAGTGAGTATACACACAGCTTTGATTTTAAAAATCTACATCTAATTTCATGGCTAGGAAGGGTCACCAAAGAAGAAAAGGCCACAGAGAAAGAAGCAGGCAAGTCATGGAGGGGACAGTGAAAAACAACTATAGAGAAAGGGAGAGGGAGGTGACTTGGTAAAATACATTGCACCAAACAGACACGTGATCTTGGGCAAGGATTTAATGTCTTTTCCCTCCTATCCGCGATCTGGTAAAAATGGAGTTGGTTTATAATGCCTGAGGTCCTCGCAAGCACCAACTTCCTATGGTTCTCGACCAGGATATAAAGGGGTGTAGTCTATGAACTAGGATAAGAAAAAATTTATACCATTGATCCTTAATTTTTGCTCACCAATAACTGAAATTTAGCTTTTCCTTCCATTATGAACACAAGCAATATGACTTGTCAGCATTTTCTAATTTTCTAATACATATGTCTTAACTGTGACTGTTACCAAAAAATCACAAATATTTTTATGTCTTATTACAGTTCTTGCAGACATCTCCAAATATCATTTATGCTCATCAACACTTCAAAATTCCAGTACTTATTAGACCCACAACTAGATCTTAGTATTTAATTTATTAATATGGAAGTATATATATTATTTGAGCATATATTTATTTTTTAATATTTTAACACTCCTTTGTATTCCTATATATTCTCTTTTATGCATTAGAAACACTATTTCTGAAAAGGATCTTTTTGTTTTATCTATTGCTGTGTAACAAATCACCATGAAACTCAGTGACTTAAACCAATCATTTTGTTTTTATCTATCATGGTTCTGGGAGCTGACTGGGCTCCACTAAGCAATTCTTGCTAAGAGTTTCTCATGGAACTGAAGTCAGACAGTAGCTGGGGCTAGAATCATCCAAAGGTTGGTTCACTTACATGACTAGCACTTAGGCTGGAAAGACCTGAATAACTTGGGACTGGACCACCTGGGACTCATCCAGCATCTCAATTTCTATGTGATGTTTCCATGAGATCTCTCTAACAAGGCAACATCAAAGTAGCATGAGTTCTTTCATGGTAGCTCGTGGTTCCAAAGTGAGTGCCCAAAGAGAGAAAAAGCCAGATAGAAACTTCATCGCCTTTTACGACTTAGCTTTGGAAGTCAAATAATGGCACTTCCACCTACTTTACTAACTGAGGCAGTCATGAAATCCCAACCAGGTTTAAAGAAGGAGTACATAGAATCCACCTCTTGATGGCTTGTACCAAGCTTCTGGAAAAACATGTGAGACCTAACATGTTGTTGCAACCCATTTTTGCAAAATACAATCTACCACAGGATCCAAAAGTTGCACCAGCCTGTCTAATGAGACCAGGGCACAAAAATAGCTAAGAACCTCATTCTACCTAGACCCTCATTACACCCTGAAGTTCACTCGCATTTCATCACTCATCTTGAAATGCTAGCCTCCTCTTCTGGATCCTGTCTGTTGGTTACATACACTGTTCTCCAGTTTGTTTGTTTATCTTGTTTTCATCTTCTTTCTTTGAAACTTTCCTTTCCAGTGATTCCACTTCCAATACACACACACACACACACACACACACACACACACACACACATTTCTAGATTTCATTTTCCTGACACAAATCCTCCATTAGAACCAAAATGAGCCTGGTTGAAATTCATCAGTGAATCCCATTTTCTATCTGTCTGAATTATACTTATTATATTTTCCTGAACAACTGGCCCACCCTCCTGAGAACATTGTTAAAAAATTTTTCTGCCTTTGGATCTCAGGTTTGTGGGAGCCTCACCTGTAGCCAGGTCTTCAGCTCACTCTCAGCCTCTTTGACGTGCTGCCCTGAGTGCATGTGCCACCTCATGGACAAAAGTGGTAACTGCACTCTATGGTGCAGCCCGATGGCTGCCCTGGAGGGCTCTTTCCTGGACCCAAGGCAGGATGCTCTACTTATTATCTCTTCAGGTCCCAGTGTCCTGCACCAAGTTATGCAGAAACAACAGCCTTGATTATCATAACATATGTCAAATGGTGTTTGTGGAAAGTAAATGAACACTGTAACATTGCCTGTGGAGGAGGTTTGAAGTCTGACACAGGAAGACCTGTAAAACGTAGGATGAAATCGGGAGCAGGGAAGATATGTCTTGGGGCCTAGTGAATCCACTTGACCCTGAGTAGATTAAGCAGCTCAAAGTTTTAAAAAAAAAAAAAACAAGTGGGAATTCTGTAAACCAGATTACAGCTAGCTTCTATCCTAGCCATACAACTGACTAGCTGTGGGCAATTTACTTAGCTTCTCTGATCCTCAGCATCCTCAGTGACAAAGTCAGGATTATAATATTTGCCATGTGTGACAGTTTGAGGTTCTTTTATGAATCCCAAAAAGAGAAAGATTCTGTTTGCAAACTAATCCATTCTTCTGGGCGTGATACCCTTTGAATGTATTAGATTCAGCTGAGATGTCTTTGGGTAAATTACCTGTTAAGATTAGGGCTTTGATTTGACCATGTCAGTAAGACATCACTCAGGTTGAGTCCCCACCGCTTTGATGGGCTGATATAAATGGACACTCACTCAAGAAGACACACGGGAAGAGAGAGAGTGCAAGAGCTCTGTCATTTTTTGATCCTGGGGCTCCAGGGAAAGATGAGCCATTAGCCTGATAGTTTGCAGCTGAGAGAGGAAGCCCTGAGAGAAGCCCTATGCCAGCCTACAGCTGAGATTGGGAAGAAGCTGGTCCCATGGAACCTTAAGAGGAAGGGGAAGCCCAGGATGGAGAGACCAGACAGAGATCAGCGACCATCTTGCTTCAACACGTGGCAACTAACTTTGGTGAGAAAGCAACCTTGAGTTGGACTTTTTACGGCCTTGTAACTGTAAACTTTTACTCCAAAAGTATACCCTTTATAAAAGCCAACAAATTTCTGGTACTTTGCATTGGCACCCCTTTGGCTGACTAATATACCATGTATGGTTGCTCTGAAGATTAAATAAAATGGCTTACGAAAAACAGCTATCCCAGTAAATAGCAGGCAGTGTCAGCTCAAGCATTGGTTGCTCTCATTAATGTTACCATAGAGATGATTCCTTTTGTTAGACTAGTCAAACTCTTATTGTACTCAAATGTTTACAGTAAGAGAGGGATACTGAAAATTCAGAGGGGGTTCAGATATGTAAAAGAACCTGAGAAAAACACTATGACCAGGGTTGTTTTTTTTTTTTTTTTTTTTACAGAGAAACCATTTAAAATCTTTTTAAGCATTTAAAAGGCTATCCCATGGACAATGATAATGGTTCACTGTCATACCTCATGTCCATTAAAGTAAGAACCAAGGGAATAAAGCCAAATGTTTTGCCAGTAATTATGCTTAAACCAAAAATGTCTCAAAAGAGATATATAGGTCTTTGTTTTGCTTTTATTTCAAAATTACCACTTATTTCCCAAATCGAATAAATTCCCAAATATGGATTGGCATAATATGGTCTGAATTGCCACCTCCAAGGTGGAAGAGATCTAATGCAATCAAACTGCCACCAAGCAGCTAGCTGATGTCCTCCAGGGACTGTACCCCATTAAGGAGGGCTCAGTATCATTCTCTGATACTAACATGTTGGACATCCAGCATTAGCCATAGGTAGTAGTCAGTACATTGGCCTTGGTAAGAGGCAGCTCATTCTGTTAGGCAAATGCAGAGCCTCCATCCCCACCAGCATAGCTACTCGATTCATGTGTCCATTGCTTGAGCTCTGGGTGGACAGGGAGAGACACTGGATGAATTTACTGGGTAGGTCATCCTGTCCACCTTGCTATTGGGTATCTCCTCTGAGGTGGATGCCACTCACATTCTGTGCCCACTCTGATTGGTCCATACATATGGCTCTTTGCCAAAATTCCCTGTCTCCAATCTCCCTATCTTGCTAGTTTCATGCCCCTGACCAACAGACAAAGCCATTTGCCCTAGCCCAGAAGCTTATATATATCCATACAAAGTGAATACCCAAGTGTGTCATTTGCAGCTCTGTCCATTGAGAGTATAACCCATTGCTCTGTCCCTTAGAGCCAAATCCTGAGTGAGACTGCTCTCCGTTTTCTGCTCACTCCAATAAATTGAGCCAAACCAACCTGTAAACCAGACACAAGAGTTTTCCCCCTCCATTATTGGATTACAGAGTTGTTGTGAGTTGTGTGCGAGTTGAGAAAGAAGTACTAGTGCCACAGGGATGACTTACTTAGCCCTTTGGACCTTCTTGGGCCTGCTCCTTATGAACCATTTTCACCCAGTGGATTATGGCAGCTCCTCATGATTCAGTGGATATAATGATGCCCAGCCCATGGTGGGCAAGTCTGTTCACAGAGTCACTTGATATCTTATGGTCAGGTGCTCAGTCTCTGTAATGACACAGTAGTCCTCAAGAAGCTTCTTTTCCTATGATGAGCACTTCTCTGCTACAGAAGGCATGGCTATGTCCAGAACCTATGCGTGCTGTGACTCTCCACTGGAGCCTGTCAGAGACTTCAAAGCATCCTTTCCACCATGGATATATCTAGCACCTTTGGGTCTTCTGGGTCAGTTAGCACAAGCTTTGAAGCAGATTGCAATGCAAGGCTAACCTGCTATAAAGTCCTTTTTTGCTCTGGTCCCCACACAAAACTGGCTGCCTCCAGAATCCAAAGAGGCCCACCAAGCATTGAGCCTCTTTCTTAGTGGTCAAGGGCACAAGGTGATGTAATTTGTTTTTCTCCTTAAGGGTGTCCCAACGCACCCCAGGCAATCAGGCCATTAATAACCTTACCAATATGACAACCCCCTGAATCTTTGTCATTTTATTCTTTCACACTTTGGTCCTCATATGTCTAACTAGGGTATCTATCTACTTTATAGATATTTTCTGTTCACAAGGTCCAGTTAGCATGATATCAATGATATCATCATGTGCTGCAAAAATGTCAAGAGGATCAAAGTCTATTGAAATAGGAGACTATTGGAGACTATTTTGTGTTAGAAATCAGGAGAGTTAATACAGCTGTAGGACAATTCAGTAAATGAGCATTTGCTGTTCTTCCTATCTTAATGTGAAATCTTTTGATCACGTTTAATGACAGTGTTTCCGTTTCTTTGAGCTGCTTAAGCAAATACCATGCAAAGGGACAGCTTAAACAATGGTAATTTATTAGCTCATGATTTTGAGGCTATGATAGAAGTCCTAATCAAGGCATCATCAAGACCATGCTTTCTCCCTGAAGACTGTGGCATTCTGGGGCTGGCTGCTGGAAATCCTTGGTCCTTAACTTGTCCCATGGCAAGGCACATGGCAGCATCTCCTGGTCTCACCCTTCTCTTCTGGTTTTCATTGATGTTCAGCTTCTGGCTGCTCCCTCTGTGGCTTTCTCTCTGTCTGACTGAATTTCATTCCACTTATAAAGGACTCCAGTAACAGGATTAATCCCCACCTGATTGAGGTGGGCTACCACTTAACTGAAGTAATCCCATCAAAAGGTCCTACTTACAATGGATCACACCCTCAGGAACAGATTAGATTTAAGAACACGGTTTTCTGGGGTACATACAGCTCTAAACCACCACACACACGTCTGGAAAAAAAAGCATTCCCTAGACCAAGAGCTATAAAACAAGGGTCAGAAATGTTATAGTAAAGATACTGACAGGGGACTCTCTTCTCCTCCAGAAAGATAGCCAGAGGTTAGGCTGAAACAGCCTGGAAATTGATCTTCTAGGGTTTAGGACACCAGGCAAAGGCTGGACACTGCCCAGAGGAGAAAGGGACAAAGGAGGGGAATGGCTATGACAGAACTGTGAGTTGAAACCAGCCGCTGCTGCTGCTGGTACCATCCCTCATACTAAAGACACTTTAGAATTCTCAGGCCTCTGGGCCTAGTGCTACAGACAGAGGGGGCTACAGGGATCCACCACCCCAGGAAAGGGGAGAGAGAGGGACACAGCCTAAAGCTGACTCAGCTTTTGACTCACAAATTTGGTCTGCTGTGTTCCAGGAGCCCTTCCAGGCCGGGTGGGGCTACGCCACTGTTTGCCTTGGGAGCCAGCAAGGGGCTAAAGATATATGACCCTTCCAATCTCCTTCTCTACTAACAGGAACTGATTGTTGAGGACTCAGAGGGGAGTGAAAATATTTCCAACCTGGGAAAAGGGAGAGGGCTGCCAGAGAAGGCTGGAGAACTGTCACTGAGAAAGTTTGAATTACAAGGCTCTTAGCCTCCAGGCAGGAAGCTCTGTCACAGTGATCTGGTCTGTGTTGCAACAAATACACTCTGACCAGGCACTGAACTGAGAGCTGCCAAAGAGTGCCATCTGCTGGCAGTTCAAGGAAGCACACATGAGAAAATTAAAAATAAGTAAGAGGGGCTTTTTCCCGCCTTTATAGCTTCCCTCCCCAAGGCCCTAGGAAGCTGGTCTGCAACCAATTACTGGGTCCAGAGCCCAGTTTTGAGCAACTAACAGGGCTAATCCTAATAATCCAGGTTGAGCCAAGAATAAAAAAGCAGTGGTAACACACAGCCTCCTGCCACTAAATCCCTACAAAAGAGAAAGAAATTGAGCATCTGAGTAAACTCAGTAAATTGAGCATCTGAGTAAATCAGATGCCTAGACATGAGCAAAAAATTACAAGTGATATTAAGAAAATGGAAGACATGGCCCAAGAAAAGGAATATATCAAAGCCCCAGAAGAGACACAGGATTTGAGAGAACTAATTAGCGAGATATGCACAAATTTCCAAAATCAAATTAAGGAGTTAAAAGACAATATGACTAAAGAGATAAATGACATCAAGAAGGCATTGAGTGAGTGCAAAGAAGAATTTGAAATCCTGAACAGAAAAGTTACAGAGCTTATAAGAATGAAAGACACAATAGGTGAGATAAGAAACACATTAGAGGCATACAACAGCAGGCTTGAAATGATAGAAGAAAGAATAAGTGATACTGAAGACAGAACAGCTAAAATTGAAGATAGAAAAGAATGGAAAAAAATGAGCAGGGGCTCAGAGAGTTGAATGACAACACGAAATGCAAGAACATACGTATCATGGGAGTTCCAGAAGGAGAAGAGAAAGGAAAAGGGGCAGGAAGAGTGTTTGAGGAAATAATAGCTGAAAATTTCCCAACTTTCATGAAAAAAATGAACTTACATGTCCAAGAAGCACACCGTACCCCAATCAGAATAAATCCAAAGAGATGTACTCCAAGACACATACTACTCAGAATGTCAGCTGTCAAAGATCAAGAGAAAATTCTCAGAGCAGCAAGGGAGAAACAAACCATCACATACAAGGGACGTCCAGTAAGACTTAGCACAGATTTCTCTTCAGAAACCATGAAGGCAAGAAGACAGTGGAATCGTACAATTAAGATACTGAAAGAGAAACAGTGTCAGCCGAGAATTCTTTTTTTTTTTTAATAAGCTTTTTTTTAAAAGACATCCATTTCTCCCCCCACCTCATTGCTCCATGCTCGCTGTCCATTCTCCATGCACACCCCCGCCCCCATGTCTGCTCGTCTTCTCTCTAGGCAGCACCGGGAACTGACCCTGGGACCCTCTGGAGTAGAGAGAGACTGCTCAATCTCCTGCACCACCTCAGGTCCCCGATCCGCTGCATATCTCATCACCTCTCCTCTGCGTCTCTCTTCGTCACGCGATCCCACTGCACCAGCTCTCCGCACAGGCTGGCATTCCGTGCAGGCCAGCTCTCCTGCACGGGCCAGCTCTCTGTGTGGGCCAGCACTCTGCATGGGCCAGCACTCCATGTGGGCCAGCTCTCCGCTCAGGCCAGCTCACCATGCAGGCCAGCACGCCTCCCACCAGGAGGCCCTGGGAACCGAACCCCAGACCTCCTACATGGCAGATGGGAGCCCAATCATATCCGCTTCCCGAGCTGAGAATTCTTTACCCAGCAAAATTGTCCTTCAAATATGAAAGTGAGTATAAAATATTTACAAACAAACAGAAACAAAGAGACTTTGCAAAAAAGAATCCATGTTTTCAGGAAATTTTTTTTTTTTATCCCCCCCCTTGCTGCTTGTGCTGCTGTGTCCATTCGCTGCGTGTCTTCTCTGTGTCTGCTTATCTCCCCCTTGCTGTGAGGTCTTGCCGCATCAGCCCACAGCGCCACGCGAGCCAGCCTGCCCTCACAAGGAGGCGCTGGGAAGTGAACCCGGGGCCTCTCATAT
>JAQZBX010081310.1:0-13692 GCA_029593785.1 Cabassous unicinctus | reverse complement strand
ATATTTTCTCCCATTGAGTTGGCTGCCTTTTCATCCTTTTGACAATGTCCTTTGAGGTGCAAAAGTGTTTAATTTTGAGGAGGTCCCATTAATCTATTTTTTCTTTTGTTGCACGAGCTTTGGGTGTAAGGTCCAAGAAACAACCACCTATTACAAGGTCTTGAAAATGTTTCCTTACATTTTCTTCTAGTAGTTTTAAGGTCCTGGCTTTTATATTTAGGTCTTTGATCCATTTTGAGTTGATTCTTGTATAGGGAGTGAGATAGGGGTCCTCTTTCATTCTTTTGGTTATAGATATACAGTCTCCCCAGCACCATTTCCTGAAGAGACTGTTGCTCCTGTTAACATTAACTTGGTAGATTAATGTTATACAGTCAAAAATCATTTGACTGTATAGGTGAAGGCTTATTTCTGGATTCTCAATTCTAGTCCACTGATTGATGTGTCTATCTTTATGCCATTACCATGCTGTTTTGACAATAACTTTGTAATATGTTTCAAGTTCAAGCAGTGAAATTCCTCCCATGCTGCTCTTCTTTTTTAGAATGCTTTTGACTATTCAGGTGCACTTTCTCTTCCAAATGAATTTTGTATTTGCCTTTTCTATTTCTATGAAGTAAGATGTTGTGATTTTGATTGCTATTGCATTGAATCTATAAATCAGTTTGGGAAAGATTGACATCTTCACAATATTTCTTCCAATCCATGAACATGGAATGTCTTTCCATTTGTTAGGGTCTTTTAAATTTTCTTTTATCATTGTTTTTGCAGTTTTCTGCATATAGGTCCTGTACTCCTTTGGTTATATTAATTCCTAGGTATTTGAGATTTTTGTTGCTTTTGAAAATTGAATTTTCCCCCTGAATTCCTCTTCAGCTTTTTCAGTACTAGTGTACAAAAACATTACTGCTTTTGCCTTGTTGATCTTGTATCCTGCTACTTTGGTGAACTCATTTATTAGCTCAAGAAGCTTTGTGGTATATACATCAGAATTTTCTAAGTACAGGGTCATGTCATCCATAGTGAGAATTTTACTTCCTCTTTTCCTATTTGGATGTCTTTAATTTTTATTTTTTGTCCAATTGCCTAGCTAGAACTTCTATTACAATATTGACTAATAATTGTGACAGTGGGATATTAAAGGGAAAGCTTTCAACCTTTCCCCATTGATTACATTGTTGGCTGTGGGCTTTTCATATATGCCTTTTATCATATTGAGGAATTTGCCTTCTCTTCCTATTTTTTGAAATGTTTTTAACAAAAAAGATTGCTGGATTTTGTTGAATGCCTTTTCTGTGTCAATTGAGATGTTATAGGATTTTTTTCCTTCAATCTGTTAATGTGGTATATTACATTGATTGATTTCCTTATGTTGAACCAGTCTTGCATACCAGGAATAAATCTCACTTGGTCATGGTGTATACATCTTTTGATTTGATTTGAAAGTTTGTTTTTTGTTTTTTTGTTGTTGTTTTTTTTTTTGAGAATTTTTGCACCTATGTTCATTAGAGAGATTGGCCTGTAATTTTCATTTCTTGTAATATCTTTATCTGGCTTTGGAATTAGGGTGATGTTAGCTTCATAAAATATGTTTGGTAATTTTCTCTCCTCTTCAATTGTTTGGAAGAGTTTAAACAGGATTGATGTTAATTTTTTAAAAAAATGTTTGGTAGAATTCACCTGTGAAGTCACCTGGTCCTGGTCATTTCTTTGCTGAGAGATTTTTGATGATGGATGCAATCTTGTTAAATTTGATTGGTTTGTTAAGTTCTTGTAAATCTTGTAGCGTCAGTGTAGGTTGTTTTCACATTTCTGGGAATTTGTCTATTCCATCTAGCTTGTCTACTTTTTGGCATACAGTTTTTCATAATATCCTCTTATGATTATTTTTATTTCTGTGGGGTCGGGTGTAACTTCTCCGGTTTCATTTCTAATTGTATTTATTTGAATCTTCTCTCCTTCTTTGTTAGTCTAGATAGGGGTTTGTCAATTTTATTGATCTTCTCAAAGAACTAGCTTTTGGATTTGTTGATTTTCTCTATTGTTTTTTATTCTGAATTTCATTTATTTCTCTTCTAATCTCTATTATTTTTTTCCTTCTGCTTGCTTTGGGATTGGTTTGCTGTTCTTTCACTATTATATTTAGTTGTTCAGTTAAATCTTTGAGTTTAGCTCTTTCTTCTATTTTAATATAGGCACTTAAGGCTATATATTTCCCTCTCACAACTGCCTTTGCTGTATCCCATATGTTTTGATAAATTGTGTACTCATATTCATTCTTCTCAATATATTTACTGATTTCACTTGCAATGTCTTCTTTGACTCATTGATTATTTACTAGTGTTTTGTTTGACCTCCAGGCATTTACTAATTTCATTTTTTTCTGTATATTATTGATTTCCAGTGGCATTCTATTATAATCTGAGAAAGTGCTTTGTATAATTTCAATCTTTTTGTATTTATTGAGTACTGCCTAACATGTGGCCTATCCTGGAGAAAGATCCATGGGCACTTGAGAAGAATGTATAACCCTCCGAATTTGCATGCAGTGTTCTGTATGTCTGTTAGGTCTGACTCATTTATTGTATTGTTCAAGTTCTCTGTTTTCTTGTTGGTCTTCTGTCTAGTTGTTCCATCTAATGATGTGAATGGGGTGTTGAAGTATCCAATGATTATTGTAGATATTTCTATTTCTCCCTTCAGTTTTGCCATAGTTTGTCTCATGTATTTTGTGGCACCCTGGTTAGGTGCATAGATCTTTATGACTTATATCTTCCTGGTGAATTGTCCCTTTTATTAATATATAATGGCCTTCTATATCTCTTATAACTTTTTTGCCTTTAAAGTCTGTTTCATCTGATATTAGTATAGCTCACCCTCCTCCTTTATGGTTACTATTCACATGGAATATCTTTTTCCAACCTTTCATTTTCAGTCATTTTGTATCCCTGGGTCTAAAGTGAGTTTCTTGTAAGCAGCATGTGGATGACTCATGTTTTTTTAATCCATTTAGTCAGCCTGTGTCTTCTGCTTGGGGGGTTTAATCCATTCATATTCAATGATTTTACTGTAAATGCATTATTTAGTTCCACCAATTTATTCTTTTGTTTACATGTCATATCATATTTTTGTCTGTCTTTTTACTCTTTTGGTTATCTTTTCTGCTATTCTTTCTTCTATTTTCTCCTCCAAGCCTAACTATCCTGTTTTTTTTTCTTTCAGGTTCTAAGGATTCCTTTAATATTTCCTGCAAAGTTGGATTCTTTTTTGCAAACTCTCTTACTTTCTGTTTCCTTGTGAATATTTTATACTCACCTTCATATTTAAAGGACAATTTTGCTGGATAAAGAATTCTTGTCAGATAGTTTTTCTCTTTCAGTATCTTACTGTATCATACCACTGTCTTCTTGCCTCCATGGTTTCTGAAGAGAAGTCTGCAATAAATGGTACTAGATGCCCCTTGTATGTGATGGTTTGCTTCTCCCTTTCTGCCCTGAGAATTTACTCTTTATCTTTGACATTTGACATTCTGAGTAGTATGGCTTTTGGAGTAGGTCTGTTCAGATTTATTCTGATTGGGTACAGTGCACTTCATGGACATGTAAGTTCATTTCCTTCATGAGAGTTGGAAAATTTTCAGCTATTATTTCCTCAGAAACTCTTTCTGCCCCTTTTCCATTCTCTTCTCCTTCTGGACTCCCATGACATGTATGTTGTTGCATTTTGTATTGTCATTCAACTCTCTGAGCCCCTACTCAAATTCTTTCCATTCTTTTCTCGCTCTGTTCTTTGTTCTCTTCAATTTTAGCTGTTCTGTCTTCAGTATCATTTAGTCTTTATTCTATCATTTTGAGTCTGCTGTTGTATGCCTCTAGTGTGTGTTTTTTCTCACCTATTGTGTCTTTCATTCCCATGAAATCTGTTATTTTTCTGTTCAGGATTTCAAATTCTTCTTTGCACTCATTCAATGTCTTCTTGGTGTCATTTATCTCTTTAACCATATTGTCTTTCAAATCACTAATTTGATTTTGAAAATTTGTGCTCATCTCACTGATTAATTCTCTCAAATTCTGTGTCTCTTTCTGGTGCTTTGCTACATTACTTTTCTTGGGCCATGTCTCCTATTTTCTTAGTGTGGCATGTAATTTTTTGCTCATATCTAGACATCTGATTAGGGTGTAGTTTACTCCGAGGCTCAATTTCTTTCTCTTTTGTAGGGATTTATTGGCAGGAGACTGTTACCATGGCTCTATGATTCTTGGCTCAAACTGGAATTTTTAGGATTGTCTTGGTTTCTCAAAACTGGGCACTGGACCTAATAATTGGTTGTAGCCTCTTCTTAGTCTTGGGGGGGCGGGGTTGCTATGGAGACCAGAAAAACTCTTTCTTACTTATTTTTATATTCTCACATGCACTTCCTTGGTGTGCCACCAGATGGCACCTTGGCAGTTCTCAGTCCAATGGCTGGTGGAAGTGTATTTGTTGCAACACAGAGCAGATCATTATAAAACAGCTTCCTGCCTGGGCAGTGTCCAGGCTTTGCTTTGCGTCCTAAATCCTAGAAAATCTTTTTATAGGCTCTTACAGTCTGTCCTCTAACTTTTTCTGGAGGAGAAGAGAACACCCTGTCTTTCTAGTCCACCATTTTCCCAGAAGTTTATTGATTCCATTATTTTTAATAATGAAGAAGAGTATCAAATATTTTAATCACCATATTTTACAGTAGTCCTTCCTGGACCATTAATTATTTACTGTCAATGGTTTGGTCCTTACTTCTTTTACTTAGGTCTTACTTTATGACTGACTAATCTAGCTACAAAATGTTTATTTTTCAAATTATATTCTGGGACTTCTTAGACCATTGTATTCATCTGTGGAATACCTGTAAGGCTTATAAATGTGTTCACGTGTTCATGGGGCTTTGTCACAGTGGGTAGAGATTCACAAAACAACCAAAAGAACATTGAATTCCCATCCTGGAGAGTTCTGTCACATTTTCTAATGTGACAGCCAGAATCCCTGAAGTATAGGGGTAGTGACTAGTGAAGGAGGATGGTCCATTAATTAGTCCCTTGATATTGATGTCTGTTCTTTTGAACCTTTACATTTGAAATTGAAACTTAGCTTAGAATTATAGGGTGCATAAGAGTTACCTCCTGAGAGCTTTCTTGCTGCTCAAATGTGGCCTCTTTCTAAGCCAAACTCCCAGGCACCAAGGGATTGCTACCAAGCACAAACTAACAATGCAACTGAAAAAAAGACCTTGACCAAAAGGGGAAAAGTGTAAAGACAAATGAGTTTATATGGTTAAAGACTTCAAAATTAGTCAGGAGGTAATTCCACAGTATAAACTCATGCAAGATTTAGCAGGATCTGACTGCCAAAGTAACTACTACCTCAAGCAGAAGTGCTCCTGAGGGCTCTGGAGACATCCAGACACTATAGGCAAGACAGGCAGCTTAGGAACTTGGCACACCACCAGTGGGCCCTACTTTGGAATTTATGATCATCAGTGTGACACAGTTGTACTCATTTGTGTTTTCTCTACACTTGGCTGTTCTGACCTTTCTGTTTGGACCTATAGTTAGTATTAGAGTTGATAAGTGTATGTCCAAGAGACAAATCTTTGGGCTCTCCTTGTGCCATCTGGACAGAGTTGCACCACATACTCTCCAGTTCACTGCACTCACCCAGGAAAACTAACAAGGGAATAATAGGCAAGAAGCATCCCAAGGAAAAAGAAGCCTGTATATACAAGCAAGACAATACCATCCATCTGCCCCATGGGATCCAAGCTCCTTCTCAGTTAGAGGTGGAGTAGACATCACCATCTCAGAATTCTCAGGATTGTTGAAAGAATGATGGACTAGAGTAGACTTATTGGTATTCTACTACAGTTTTCTTGTGATTCTAACAATGAAAGAGCTTATATCATTGAATTTGAGGCAGTGGGAACTGGACGTTCTATGGGAAATGAGAAGGAAAAACAGTTGTAAAATGGGGGAATTTTTGGGACTTGGGAATTGTCCTGAATGACAAAGCAATGACAGATACAGGCCATTATATATATGGCCATAACTACAATATTGTGTGGGAGAGAGCATAAACTACAATGTAAATTATGGTCCATGCTGAGTGGCAATACTCTAAAGTGTGTTCATCAGTTGTAACAAATGTACCATGCTAGTGAAGGATTTTGTTGATGTGGAAAAATGTGGGAGGGGAAGGGAGTGGGACGTATGAAAATTCACTATATTTTTATATAACATTGATGTAATCTAAGTATTTTTTGAAAAAAAAATAGAAAATAAATTTTAAAAAGAAAATAAGCAGAACAAAAAAGATAGATACAGGAAATTAATGGAAAAAATGGGAAATAAAAAAGTCATGTTTACTATTAAGGTGGTTTCCAAAATGTAAAGAAAAAGTGAGATTAAATTGTCAAACTATTTCTCAGAACTAAAATTATGAGTCAACATTCAAACAAAATACCTATAATCTTACTAAATGAATGAGAAATACTTTGTTGACAAGTTTTTTCCTTGAAAATGTTACCACCAAGGTACTTATTTGCAGAATGCACACTTAAGCCAATACTGAATGTTGCAGTTTGGGGTTATTTTAAGAATTCCAAAAAGAGAAACATTTTGTTTGAAACTGATTCATTCCTGTAGGGTTATATTAGTCAGCCAAAGGGGTGCTAATGCAAAGTACCAGAATACTGTTGGCTTTTAAAAAGTATATTTATTTGTGGTAGAAGCTTACAGTAACCAGGCCCTAAAGAGTCCAAGTCAAGGTACCATAGGAGATATTTTCTCACCCAAAGTCTATTACACATGTAGATGCAAGATGGTGGATTATGTATGGGATAGTTCAGCCTTCCTCTTTCCTCTTAAGGATCCATGGTCCCAGCTTCTTGTGATTTCAACAATAAGCTGGCTTAGACGTCTTTCTCCCCGGGGCACATTTGTTTCTGGTTCAGCTGTTCTGTTCTCTCTACAAGGTCAGCTATAGACTATCAGACTCATCTCTTAAATAAGGTCTGTGTCTATGGAGCACTCTCTCTTCTTGTGTTTCTTTTTCTGTGTGTCTACTTCCATGTGAGAGTCTGTTTTATAAGCCCAAGGGGGCTGGGACTCAATGCTGAGTAGCAGGGTAATGAAATGTTTAGACCAGAGCTCTATTCTTAACATAATTTAATCAGACTTTTCAGCTGAATCTAATACAATCAAAGAGTATCTCATCAGGGGAACAGGCCAGGGTACAAACTTAATCTCTATTTCTTTTTGGAATTCATAAATAATATCAAACTGCCACCCTCCACACTCTGAATTCTACAAAGACATTATAATATTCAAAAAACTTTAAAACAGTAACAATACTAAGTACAAAATCAAATAACAATCAGATTAAAGAAATACAGTTTGTCTTGAGGAAATTCCTGTCTGGCTGTAGACATCTGAAACCTTCAAAATAATTTATCTGCTTCCAGTATACAAAGGGACAGGTAAAGCATAACCACTTGCATTACTCTAGGGAGAAATTCCGAGGGAGCCATTAGTCACAGGTCCCCTATAGTTCTGTATACCTGCCGGGCATACTTCATTAGTCTTCAATATTTGAGAGTCATTCTCAAGATGATGATATTTTCTCCCTGGGTCATTATGGGGACTCGCCCTTTCCACAAGCTTGCCCAATGGCTGTTTTCTCAGTTTCATCCTAATCAAGCATCAGGGTGGTCACAAAGTTCCAGACCTCACCTTCCAAGAACTTTAGAGTGATGGCCACATTTTCTCCAACCACTGGGGTAGAGTTTTAACCCATTCAGAACAGGGAGGTGAAGGCAACAACCTCCCTAATCTTTGACATACCAGCCCAACCTTCTCAATGTAAAAAGTTGGTGACCGGGACATCCCTAATCCATGAACGACAGACTTACCCTTCTCAAACCAATGAGGTTTTGATGTTACCTTCCCTAACACTTGGAGAATGTGCTCCATCCTCTCTGAACACTGAGATTGCAAAACTCTCCCTAAAGAGCAAGTGAGAGAATTCACCCTCTTCAGTTGAAGGGGCAAACCCATATTTTTTGTTCACATGGGTGGGGTTCCTTTCTTGGCCCAAGTGAAGCAGGCTGGATAAGGAATCAATAGATGGATCTGGAATCTGGCAAGAAGACTACATGGAAATTGGTAACCCAATGTTGGCTGCTTGAAGGCCCTCACAAGATTCTGCCATCCAGAATGTGATTTCCTCTAGAAGCAAGGAAAAGTCCCAGATATTCTCCAGGGGCCTTACAATTGGGCCCCCCTGGGGGGAGTGATGGATGGGGTAATTATTCAAAACAGCAAACATCTAGCACTGCTCCCATGCCATTACCAAAGGGGCAGAATAATAAATGATTCCAAAAATAAGTACAAGGTCCAAATCTCTCTCTTGCCTCTGGACCCCTGTTCTGGCTGTCTTTGCCCCCACCTGGATCAATACACAAGTGAAACCTGGGCATTTATAATCTATGATGGGAAATTGTACTCTGTAAATCAGTCCTCTTTATCACTCTTTAGCCCCTTCTTCTCTACCTGGGACCCATGATCTGTTATTTCCTCCCATTTCTTTTCCCTCCTTACCTTAATAAATTATTGCCCTAGTGAATGTGGCATGCTCTTGAAATTCATTTCCTGAAGTTCAGCCAAGGACCTAGACAAAATCTGGTAATGTAAGGAGATATCTTAATTCTAGATCTCAGCTTCCATGTGTTTCCTCTTAAAGCTGTTTTCCCTTCCATATTTCCCCTACATGTCCATTTTAATCCAGACTGCCAGTGGTTTTCTTCATACAGCTCTCTCAAAAAGTGTGTTTGATTCACATGCAGGAGGCAAGGGGCCAAGCCACCAGACCATAAAACTTTCCAACAGTCTTTCCAAGATAGCTACATTTTCAATGCTGATTTTTAAGCTCCAAATTTAGTTGTCTTCAAATGGAGCACCATTGTCTGGGGGCTTAATTTCCAGAGGATTGGGACTTCTGGAATCTGTTCCTGTTTTCATTCTGCCCAACTATTCAGTTCTCAGCTTATCTCTCTCATCTAACATTTGACTATAAGTTTCCAGGAGAAGAAGCTAAGCCACAGTATCCAAGTTTACTTTGGAAAGTTCTTCAGCTAAATGCTGAGGCTCACCATTTTCAAATTCTGCCTTCCATATAACATCAGGAGTCAAACGTGCTAAGTTCTCTGCAACTTTAAAACACAGATCACCTTTCCTCCAGATTCCAGTAGCAGTTTCATCATTTACTTCTAAGACCTCTCAAAAAGTCTCTTTAGTGTCCAAATTCCTTCCACCAGTCTCCTCAAAGAACTCTAGGCCTTTTCTATCAAACATCTCACAGTTATCTCATTTTAAGGCCATTTCAAAAGTAAATTTAGCCTCCATTTTACTATGAACAGACTCTTCAAATCAATCTAGACCTTTTCCATCATGCATCTTACAATTCTTCCAAAAAATGTCCCTTAACCCCTTCATAAAACTGCTCCAGGATTTTGGTAATAGCAAAACCACGACCCCACTCGCCGGTACCAAATACCATACTAGTCAGCCAAAGGGATGCTTATGCAAAGTTCCAGAATTCATTTGGCCCTTATAAAGGGTACTTATTTGAGGTAGAAGCTTACAGTTACTAGGCCCAAAATAGTCCAACTCAAGGTACCATAAGTGACACTCTCTCACCCAAAATCTGTTGCCACATTTTGATACTAAATGATGGTCAGTGTCTGTGAAGGGTCAACCTTCCTCCTTCCTCTTGAGCATCCATGGTCCCATCTTCTGATTTCATCAGTAGCTTGGCTTAGGCTTGTCTTTCTCCTTGGGGCTCATTTCTTTCTGGTTCAGCTGCTCTGTTCTCTCCACAAGGTCAGCTATAGACTATCAGACTCATCTCTCTAAACAGGGTGTGTGTCTATGGAGCACTCTCTCTTTCTGCATATCTTTTTCTGTGTGTCTGCTTCCATGTGAGATTCTGTTTTTCAGCCCAAGTGGGCTGGAACTTGATGCTGTGTTACACTCTAATGACATGGCTGGATCAAAGCCCTAATCTTAGTATAATTTAATTAGATATCTCAGCTGTATCTATTACAATCAAAGGGTTATCATGCCTGAGTAACAGACCATTTTGCAAACTTAATCTATATTTCTTTTTGTAGTTCATAAATACTATCAAACTGCCACAGGGAGTGAGAGACATTTGACTGGATTGGGAGCCATCACATTCGTTCTGCACTGTGAAGAAAGGATTGCTTAAACATGAAGTCCGCAAGAGTCAGGGCATATGGAGAAGCTCAAGAGGAAATGGTTAGTCCAGGGGCAAAGGAGAGACTGAGGCAGAGTCTGGTGTCCATCTTGCTTCACCACTTGGCAACATGCAAAGCTCAACAGTAGCTGACATTGGTGAGAAAGCATCTCTGATGGTGCCTCAGTTTGGACTTTTCATGACCTTGGAATTGTTAGCCTTGACCCAAAAAATCCTCTTTTTCAAAGCCATCCCATTTCTGGTACTTTGCATGGGCACCTGTTTGTCAAACTAAAACAGAAATTGGTACAATGAAAGGGGGATCATGCTGCCTGAAAGTACTAAAACTGTTGGAATGGCATTAGAAATTGGTAAGGAATATTTTTGGATAACGTGCAGTGCTTGCTAGAAAAATCCTAGATAGATTTGAGACTTTTGGGAGGAATATGGAGACTAAAGTTTTTCCCAGTGAGGCCTTAGAAGGAAATGATGAAAGTATTATTTGAAACTGTAGGAAAGGTGATCTGTGTCTTAATGTTGCAGAGAATTAGAAAAATTGATTACTCTTGTTAGATGGAAGGAAGAATTTGAAAATGATTAACTTGGACATTTAGGAGGATATTTCCAAAATAAATGTGGCCTGATTCTCTAGAAGCTTATAGATAAATTTGAGAGCAAAGAGATAAGCGGAGAACTAAATTGTGGTGCACAATGTAACCAGAGAATGATTACAGAAATTGCAAGCTTCTGGAAATCAAGTCACAGAAGATATTGCCCAATTTTAGGAATTAATTAACCTTGGAACTTGTGAGTCAGGATTGCAAATGCAATTATCCAAGAAAGGCTTGTGGAAAGTCTTACTGTCTGGTGGCTTCAACCCCTGTTTTCTGTATGTTAAACTAACACACTTTTTTTGAGATCTGTTTGACCTAAAATACTGTCTTCCTGGAGTATGAGACACAGGGAGGGTAGAGTTCAAGGGAAAATTGCTTCAAGAGGAAACTATGGAAACTGAGGTCTGGAATTAAGACATCTTCTCAGTCTAAGAGAGGGACCCCAACCATGTGTACAATAATGGTGTGTTTTCCCTGGCATTTGAAGAGAGTGGATGTTATAGGCCCTTGCTCAGGTAATGTTTGGCCACCCCAGGCTACAGAGAGGGTTGAGCACATTCCCCAGTGTTTGTGGAAATTTAGGTTGCCTCCCCACTACTCTAAAGAGGTTGGCCTTGTATACCAGAGATTAGGTAGAATGTTGCTGCAACCTCACTATTGTAAGCGGGTTGAGACTGACCCCCAGATGTTGGGGATTGTGTGGCCACCATCCCAATGTTTTTGGAGGATGGGGTCTGAAGCTCTGTTGCCAGGCATATGCTTGATGAGGGTGACACTAGGATAATGGCCAATGAACAAGACTGAAGGTGTTGCCCACATGAGGCCCCAAAGAGAAGAAACCATTGTTCTAAGGATGACTGTCAGATTTGAAATCAAATGGAGTATATCCTGAAGGTCTTCAGAATTCTTTGGGGCTCATGACTGTTTTCCTCCCAATTTCACATTAAGTTAATGCAAATGCTTATCCTTTGCCTATGCCTCCTTTGAATATTGGAAACAGATAACTTGTTTGGTAAGTTTCACAAGTCTACAGTCAGAGGGAATATTGACCAAAGACAAACTGTATTCCTATAATTCATTTTGATGTCATATTTTACTTAGCATTGCTACTGAATTGATTTAAAAAATTTTGGAATATGTAAGGCCTTTTGGGGACTCAGAGGGTGGAGTGTGGCAGTTCAAAATTATTTTATGTATCCCTAAAATGAGAAACATTATTATTATTATTATCTACATTTTAAAAGATGCTTAGATTACATAAATGTTACCAAAAAAATTACAGGGATTTCCATGTTCCCATAACATCCCACATAAACATCTTTCATTAGTGTGGCACATCACGTGCAATGAACATACACATCCTGGGGCTTTACCACTAAACACTGAACATAGTTCACATTGTAGACCCCACTCTCTCCCACACAGTTCTGCATATTATATGCTGATGTAAAATGCCCTATATCTGTTGCTGTAATGTTACTCAGGGTAATTCCAAATTCCTGAAAAAGCCCCTGTATTACAACTGCTTTTTCCTTCCCTGCCCCAAAAGCATCTAGCGGCCACTGGCTCACCTCACTGTTGTAATTTCTTCCATTGCTTGAATCACATTATGTCTAAAACAGAATACCATTAAGTCCACTCTATTCTATAGATCTTCCCACAATCCTGAGGGGTTTGGGTGGTGATGTCCACTCCACCTCCAAGTGAGAGGGGGCTTATATCCCATGGATATGGTGGATGGGATTGTCCTGCCTGCAGCTGTAGGCTCTCCCCATTCACTGGGATGGTCGTTGTCCATCATCGTCCCCTCACCAGGTGACTGGATAAGACCATTGAACTATAGAGTAGGAGTTGCAGCTCCAGCAAGATTCAAGACACAGCTGGCACATGGGCTGGCCTGAGGCTCCATTATCTGGAAGTACACCTAAGAACTCCAGCATCACATTTAGGTTTGAGTAGAAGGGACTGATGGACCATGTGCATGGAGGACTTACGTGAGTCCAGCTCTGTCACTCTCAGGAGCACAGATTCCAAAGTAGAGTCCATTGATAAGGCATCAATCTCTGGAGCTATCCCCACATATATAGGACCTGGGGGTCTCCAGAGGCCTCAGGAACCCCTCTGTGTCAGATGATATCCACTTTGGTGTTCTATGAGATTCTACTGGGGTGTGCGTAAGTGTTACCTCTGGGATGAACACCCAACTCTCTTTGAAGTCTCTTAGCCACGTGAACTCATTTCTCTTTACCTTTTCGCCCTTTTATTCAAGGTCTTTTTCCAGTTGTGTTGCCAGTTGGCACTTGGTATTAATCCCTCGTTGCCAGCGATGCTCATCCCCGGGAGTCATGTCCCACGCTGGGGGGAAGGTAATGCATTCATTTGCGGAGTTTGGCTTAGAGAGTGGCTACATTTGAGCAACAAGGAGGCTCTCAGGTGGCAACCCTTAGGCACCCCATAACAGTAGGCTAAGTATCAATTACAAGAGAAAAGACTCGTAAGGCTTGTCATCAATAACAAGAACCCATCAGTGGATGCTTCTCCTTTGCCAGACACTGCCCCTGCACTCGGAGGACAGTTACTGCTCCCTTGGAGAATGTAGTACAGCTCTCCCAGCTGGGAATTCAGTAGTCCATCATTTACTGAGTGATTGTCTACCCACTGTGACCATGCCCCACCCTTTGATCATTTGAAAAATTTTATATATCTTTCATGTATATTCAGGTGAACTTCCTCCCATGAAACCCCCATCCCAGACAACCCCCAACAATGATCCTCTCCTGCCCCCTTTGTAACC